>QEOT01008430.1:107572-125337 GCA_003123785.1 Pterocarya stenoptera | reverse complement strand
TTTAATTTTCAAGATTTTAGTTTTTTATTAAAATTTTAGGAAGACTTGGTATCAATTTGGAAAAAAAAAATACTATAATCCAATTGTGAAGTTCAAATCAATTTGCAACATTACTCATTTTTCAGATCTAAAGCCTAATAAATGGGTTTCGATATGTACAAAAAAAAAAATTTTTTTGACTTTTTATTCAATTTTTTATACGCTTAAACATTAAAAAAAAATTCACAATATCATTAAAAATACTTTTTATAATAATGAGATGAAATGAGATGGATTAATAGTGATTCTATAAAGTGAGGGGCAAAATAGGAAAAAATTTATTGAACAGTGTTATACCCACAGCCGGTGGCTTTGAGTCGCTCACGGCGGCTACCGACGGCAGGAGAGAGGCTGAGATTGGAAGGGGAGGGGCGCCAGACGGAGGCGAAGAGAATGGGCCGGGTGGTGTTGGCCACGCCGGCGTGTGGCGGCGCACTGGAGGTGACGAAGAAAAGGACGACCGCGGCTTGGATTCCATCGTGGCGGTTAACGGCGGCACGATAGGGTCTAATATTCGAAGGAGAGGAACGCCGGCTGGAGACGAAGAGAATCGACGGGGCTGTGTCGGCCACGGCAGCGTTGGGAGGCGCACTGCTGCAGATCGAGAAACGGACAGGGGAGGGGGAGGAGGGGCTCGCGCGCGGGAGAAACTAGGGGCAAAACGGGAAAAACGTTAGGGGCAGAACCGAAATATAGGAATACAAGCAGGGGCAAAATGGGAAAAAAAAAATATATTAGACGAAAACACTATTCTTAAGCTATTCGCACTTTATATATAAGTAGATATATATTCCTTTCTATTTAATTCTATAGAGCGGTAAAAATTTAAGAAAGCGTGATCATGAGTGGGGAAAGCTGGCAAGTGACAATGTAGACCTTGCCCATCTGGGCATTAACCTTTTCCTTTTACCACCTTTTGGAAGTTCATAAATTGCCTTATAGAGCTTTCCTCATACATTAATTACGCATAATAAATTTGAAGGATACTGAATTTATTTTAAACTTTGTTAGGAGGATTTTCCCGGAAAACTTACACTTTTTTAGGCCATCATGCATGATTTGATCCTATCAGATTGAATTTGACCCCCTTCACCAACTTTTTATTTTCTCGTTGGATGTGTTCATATTAACAAATATATATAGTGAGAATTTGGGGTTAGCAGCATAACGTCCGGTATCCGGAGCAGGGAGTTATTCCAGACACTTAAATCATTTGCCAACAATACAATATATATACTCTAAATTCTCTATAAATTATAAAATTCATTGTTTCGAATCAACTACTTCAATATAATTAATCTAAGACACCGCAATGTCTTAAAATAAAAGTCAGTCTTCCAAAATACCAAGTCAACAGAACAAAATTCTCCAATAATCACAATACCCTCTACGTACTTAATCCACTATATTCACATAGCCAGCTTACCCATGCTTCCCATTTTTTATCCTCATTTGAAACATCTAAAAATATTGTGGAGATAAGGGATGAGTTATCAACAACTCAATAAACAAAGAATATATATTAATATGTAAATATAAGCCATTTATAGAGTACATAACGCAGAATAAAATATTTTTAGCTTCAGGATGCAAAACAAAACATGTTATGAAAATATGAAAACAACAATTTCATAAATATTCATATACAAAAGTACTTTGGCATAGCATATACAAAAGTCCCAGGAAACCAAAGACGCTTGGAAAAAGAAACCTAGAATATATATAGAAGTCAATTTGAAACTGGTTAATTAATGAAGACATTGTAGTGCAAGACTAGAAACAACCATTTTCCATAACATGTCCAAGCAAATTTAGAAATGAATAGGCCAGAATAGCAAATGTAGTACTTAAAAAAGAAACATGAGGGCTATCTTTGTCTGTAATGATCCCACTTGCAAGTGATGTATTATATATCAAATTAATTTGTAAACTCTGAAGTACTTATCTATAGTAAGATTTACAAAGCTGCAGCCATTGTCACCAATTGACCAATATGACATGGATAGACTTTTCCCTTACGGAGTGACATGCTCATTAATTTTCAAATTGCATGTCACTCTTTTATGGTCAAATTTTACTTGATTATTTGGACATGCAATAGTTAAAGAAGACATCGATACAACTAGTTTGGTTGGCTGTAGACTATAAAAGTTTATATTTGCAAGGCCTTGATATAGCAAGATTTCATCTCCAGGAAAATCTAATTTTAGTTTCCTTTTGCAAATTAAATTCAGCAACTTACCCTTTTTTAGGCCATATTGCATGATTTGATCCTAACAGATTGAATTTAACCCCTTCACCAACTTCCATTTTTTAGGTCATATTGCATGACTTGATCCTCATCTAAAACATCTGAAAATATTGTGGAGATATATAATGGATGAGTTATCAACAATTCATTAAATAAAGAACATATACTAATATGTAAATATAAGTCATTTATAGAGTACAGAATGCAAAATAAAGTATTTTTAGTTTCAGGATTTAGAACAAAACATATTATCAAAATATCATAACTACAGTTTCAGAAATATTCGTATACAAAAGTAATTTGGCATAGCATATACAAAAGTCCGAGGAAACCAAAGACGCTTGGAAAAAGAAACCTAGAATACATAGAAGTCAATTTTGAAACTAGTTAATTAATGAAGACATTGTAGTGCAAGAGTAGAAACAACCATTTTCCATAACATGTCCAAGTAAATTTAGAAAGAGAAGCGCTTCGCACCGATCGGGTCGTTTTTCTCACATAAACAGCCCTCCATTCATCATCAGCCACGTAGGAAAAAACACATTAAGAGAAATAGACTCCCCACAGAGGATCAATTCGTCTCATCGTATCCCCTTCGTCCTCGTCCCCCTTCGTCCCTCGCACCAGCCACATCGCCCCACCTCGCACCCCCTTCGTCCATCGCACCCCCCTTCGTCTTCGTCCTCGTCCCTCACCATCATACAAAATCGCAATCCCACCTCGCACTCGCAACCCCAATTCAGAAAAGCTCGCTACCCCTCCCTTTCATCTGCTTCTTCTGTCTCTTTGCACCGCCTCCCAAGAGCAAAATCAGTTCCACCGCCACCATCTCAGTCCGACGCTGACCGTCTGTTGCTACCTTGGTGTTTCCCACCATCTCACCCACACAGATTTGACACCACTGTTGCCCACATAGATTTCTCTGCCATTAGTTCCTCGCACTCTCAGCCCTGATGTTTATCTACATTTTTGAATGATTTTGTTGCCTTTAAATGCGTCGTTTGGATGTTGAGAAAATGTTGTTTGGATGCTGAGAAAATTTCGTTTCTGTTTGGATGCTGAGAAAATAAGTTTATGTTTGGATGTTAAGAAAATATATTGTTGTTTTGATGGTGAGAAAATGCGGGATCCTACTTTTTCTTCTTTTTGGTTCTCAGAATTTGTCCTTGTCCCTTGCTCACGCCTCATCGATCTCAAATAAAGAAAGGGTAGCCCACAAAGCGAGAACAGATGAAATAAAAATTTATAGAGCACTGGAAAGGCTGAAATCTCTGTGAAAAGAAATCATATTGAACCCACCAACTTCTGCAGCCTTGGAAACTGATTGCAGCATGCTATTATATATTGAGAAGTAAAACTAAAGATTGCCAATGCTTCGAAACTCAGGAAATCACACATGCTCATCCATCCTGGCCCGCACCTATTTTAGCCTAATTTATTTCCTTTATTCTATTTTCTTTGGGTGAGTACGGGCTGAGAAAATGGCTTTGAATCAGAGAGAAAATGTCTTCGGGAAGAAGAAGGCCTTCGAATCGGAGAGATGCTGAAAATGTCTTCAAGGGAGGGGCAGGGTCCATCGGCTCTCTGTTTTTTGCACTTTCGTTGGGATGGGTGCTTTGGAACGAGGATGAGTTATTGATCAAGTGGAGACAAATGCATAGTATGTAAAATAGAAAACTTACGTGGAGGGTTGATATTGGAGGACTGTTTATTGAATAAAAACAGCCGAACCGGTCCGAAGGATTTCTCATTTAGAAATCAGTTCCGCTTAAAACCGGTTGGGCTGTTATTAGAAGGAAAGCAGCCCTCCTTTCATCTGCTGCCACGTCAAAAATCACATCATAATTTCAATAGTCTCACTCACACTAAATAATTCATTTACAGAAAACCTCCACAACCAAAACTAATTGTCCTCCACTTTGCTCTGCTTCGTCTCTTTGCACCACCACCAGAAAGCAAACCTCCACCGACACCAACTCAGTCCGACGCCCACACATCCCTCTCGCACGTCTCGCACGGATGCCCCTTCGCACGGCTTTAGCCCCGTCGTCCCCTCTCGCACGGTTGCCGGATCACTTTGCTCTGCCACTTCACATTGATTTCTGTCACCACTGGTCGGTTGCCCACCATCCCAGTCACCACTAGCAATTCGACGTCAACTAACGTTGTTCATGGCTGACATTAGTGACCTTGGCGTTGCTCAGGTATTTTTTACCATTCCCAGTACTCAATTGGCATTCTATAAGTCTTTGAAGAAAGGAATTTTGAGTGTGAAGACAACAATTTTTTTTAGAGATTCCAAGATTTTCTACGGAGAAAAGGCAATTTTTTTTTAGTGTGAAGACAACAATTGTTGTTCATGGTTGACAACAATTTCTGCCCCCACTGGTTCGTTTCCTACCATCCCTCTCGCACATCTACGACACAATATTCATAACTGCATGAAAAGTGTTTGACAGAATGTTTTGGAGAAATTTTTTTATTGCTACAACACATTACAGCTTTTTTTAATTTTTTATAGCTTTCATAGTGCAAATTATCTTATACTATGTATGTGAATGATTTGTCTTTTGTTATGTTTAATTTAGCTTCTATTTATCTAAAAAGTAATTAATCTGTCTTTATTTTAATGTGACAGGGAGTAATGCAAAAGATTGCGAGCTTTGAAGACTGGAAAATTTCATTAGCTATCGTAGTCTTTCTTTTTTATTTGAGTGGAATGTAACTCATGGCAAAGGAACTAAATACATTGTTCTCTTCCATTTTTTTTTTTTTTTAATTAAGTGGAATGTAACTTGCAAATAGAATGATCTTTCTCTGATGCTAAAAACATGGAGTTCTTTCTATGAATTATATAAGAATCATAAGTCTTGTATGTAAAGAAGAGCTTCAGCCACATATTATAAATTCCATCTGGATAATACAGTAGAAAATTTGTAGGAAAATATGTTATATTGAAAGGATCATAAGTCTGGTACAGTTGGAATCATAAACTGCATATTACAAGTTTGCCAAGACTGCATATTAATGCAGAATGTTTACAAGTCACCCACCAGTCTGGCTACACTGAAAGGCCAACAACTTAACAACATACAAAAAGTCCTTAACACAAACTTAATCTTCCATTGATCTTGATCATAGCAAACAACATGAGTTCTTTCTCTTTCCTTTGGATTTTAACCTCTCTCTTTTCGAGTTCTTCTTCTCTTTGCTGGAGTTTTCTTTTCTTGGCAATTGGACTTTTATTTTCTTCTTCAAAATCTGTCTATACAAATTAGTTGTAGTATGGTTTTCCCTACAACAAACAACTTGTCAAAATCATAGTCTGAAAATTGAAAGATTGATTCAACAATGTAGATCATGCTGGAAAGTTTCCTTTCGCAGTTTCACTAATATCAACAACAAATATCCTAGAGAAACTTGGAGATAGCAAAAGGTTTTTGTTGTGTGTGTGTGTATGTGTGTTGAAAGGATCGTGAAGGTGGTGCAAAACATCAAATATTGCATTTCTTGAATTAGAAGAAGAATACAGTAAGAAAAGGCATACATACAGTGCAAAAAACAAAGCATTTCACCATCTTCAATTTCAAATGGTGTAAGGAACCCCATAAAATCTGAGAATATCAGAGCAACAAATAAAAATTGTCCACTCTCAGAAAACAGAGCCACAAATCATTGAGATACTCAAAGGAGTGGGACTGCTGAAACATAAAGGGCAACAGAGCCACAAAAATTGTCCACTCTCAGAAAACAATACCAGTTCCAAATAAACATACCAATTTGTGCACCTACCTGCAATAGATTTACATATAAAAGTTGAGCTCAGATATTTAGGATGGAAATTATAGCTTTGCATAAGCAGTACAGAAAAATGATAACAAAAATTAAAGAAACAAATTTAAGATATAAAAGGTGTGGGATTGCTGAAACATATAGGGCAACAGAGCCATGGCCTTTTTCTTTGCTTATTTTTTACTAATAAAAGCTATGATTGTGGGTGCAATTCAATTAGCATACACTTCAAGTTTTAGATTGCATCTTTACCACATTGGCTTTCCTATATGCATTTTTATCTAGAATTCTCTTTCTATGTTATTCCTCCCTTCATTAAATTAACGATGGTTTCCCAAATGAATCTGAATTCTGACCTTTTTCTTTTTGGAAAACTTTCAGCCAAAAGTATATTTTCCATTGCTCAACTCAACTGAACCTATCTCTGATCAAATTGGCAAAGTATGCGAAGGTTAGTACCCTGTTTATCAAGCTTATAATATATATATCAAATCTCTATTTTCCCATATTCTTAATCTTAAACTCAAACCACTAGTTGACTTGTAGAAAGGAATTCCCCTATTGGGAAAGAGCATACCAGAGAGGCTTCGATGGTTGCATCTTCTTCGGCAATGGCTGGTAGTAGGTCACCAGATCAAGGGTTGAGAGGGATGGGACAAGGGACGAAGCCTTGTGATAGGTATGGGAGAGGGGACGAAGCCGTGCGATAGGGATGCGAAGGGGCAGCCGTGCAAGAAGGGACGAAAGGGCTGAGATGGTGGCGGAGGAAGCTTCTACGCGGCGGTGCAAAAGGGATGGGAGGAGATGAAAGGGAGGGGCAGCAAGTGGGGGCAGATGAAAGGGACTGCTTGCTGAGAGCACTAGCATTGGACTCATCAAATGAGTCCAATCTCTATAATTTGATGAATTTCACTTAAAATGGCCGGCATTGGATTCATCTTCCGTGTGTTTATGAAGCTATGAGCTACAGTGCATCCGCATTTATCTTCAAATTTGAAGGTCAACTGTTCAACATCTATCTGATTATTTTATTACAAAAACACACGGTTTCGCACACAATTTCATTTCTTTCTTTCTCTTCCTCTTCTCTGCTTTCTTCTTCACTCCCAAATCCCGAAATCCCATTTTTTCTTCCTCTCCTCTCCCTTCTCAATTTCTTTCTTCCTCTCCTTTCCCTTCCCGATTCCCAACACATTTCTTCCTCTCCCTTTTTTCCTCTCCCTCTCTTCCTGTTCGTTTCTTCCCTCCATTTCCTCTCCTATTTTTGGACAAGCTATCCATTCCCTTTGCCGTGAGAGGAGCAGTTCATATTCGTCCACTAGGGTTTCAGAGGATCTTCATCACCTCCATAGGCGCACCGTCCCCTTTCTCTCTTTCTCTCGTTTTCACAGCCCGATTCTTCGTCTCAACTTCGATCCTTCAAGCAGAAACAGAGCAAAGCCACACTGGTTTCTCTCTTTTCAAGTTCGTGCTTCACTTCTTCTCCTTTTATGCAATGCTTCACTTCTTCCCCTCAAACGTACTACAACCCTAGTTTCAAGAAGAAATGGAATTGGTCAGCCCCGATGGGGGCTTTTGCTCTCGGTGAACACATACATTTTACTGACTTTGGTTTCATTTTTTTTTTTTGGCTGATTTTCAGGTGCACTCAATGTTGCAGATTGTCAAACAAGTGGTACGATCCTCAGCTTATATACATTAACAGCTTTTCTAGGATAGTTTAACATTTTGTGTATACAAATACAGAATATAGAGAAAGTGGAAAGAGTGATTTATATAATGAGAAAAAGAATGTGGCAACGTAAATACGTTTCTGCTGTGCCACTGGACAACATATAAAATACTTTTCTGCTGTTAGATTATACTATCTTGGAATCTGCTCTTATTTCCAAAAGTAATGCATGTTAATCTCTTTGTTAATTTCTTTCATTCTTAGGAGGCAAGCAGTGGTGCTATTCTTAGCTACTTAAACTATTTGTCTACAAATTAATATAATGCATTTGGAAGCATCTTTAGCATTTTGAAATTAAATTAGTGGCTTGATTCCAGTAGTAAAGGAAATAAAATGGGGTTCATATTATATGATTCTTTAATATGAAGAAGTAGACTTGAGACTTGAGAGAGTAGAAAGAAATTCCCATCATGATCATTATTGGTGTAATCTGAAACATATTTGTTAAGTTTGACATGCTTGTGTGATGGCAGCAAGTTAATGTTAAAGTGAATGTTAGATTAAAGTTAATGTTAAGTTTGACATGTTTGAGATGCTTGTGTGATGGCAGCAAGTGAGTGTTAAATATTTTCTGTGATGGCAGTGAATTAGATTAAAGTGAATGTTGAGTTTAATTCTGGGTTGGCAGCCTTTTAAATTGTGTAATGGTTGTTGCCGATTGAAGTGATTGTGAGGCAGTGAATGTTAAAGTGTGAATGAATCTGAGTTGATTATAGTGAATGCATTTGAGTTGATTATAGTGAATGCATCTGAGTTCGTGATAGTGAATTTATTTGACTTGATTATTGAGCTTGATTAAGCTGATGGAGCAGGTTATTCTTGATTCTTGAGCTTGATTAAGCTGATGGAGCAGGTTATTCTTGATTATAATGTTAGCATGATGGCAACAAGTTTTATGGATAAATATTTTGTTAAAGTGCTATGGATAAATATTTTGTGTTGATTCTGAGTTTGATTAAAGGCCCAAGAATCTGAGTTGAACATTTGATTTTATTCTTGATTCTAATGTTAAAGTGATGGCAACAAGTGATGGAAGGGGAGTTGATTACGTGATGGCACCTCAAGGAGTTGATTCTTGAGCTTTTTTTGTGAATGAATGTGTAAACTGGCAGCTTCTACCATTGAATTAATTTTTATTTTACAATTCCTAAATTGTAAATGCCGTGCAGATAGATTTTAATTTTCCTCAATATTTCAATCTTTCACTCAACGTAACTTCAATATTTTAAAACTGTCAACTGCACAATATTCAATAATTAAGTTGGATAATTAGGTTGAGGAAAAAAATTAATTGAGACACAAAAATTTAAGTATCAAATTAAATTATTACTTAACATATGTTTAGTATAATTGCAAGATATGAAGAAAAAATTAAAAATATAATTATTAAAAAATTAATATTATATTATTATTTTGATGAATCCAATGACTAATCTAATGTGGGATTATGGATGTGAAGGTTTTACATTTATGGAAAACATGTACTTTTCATCAAATTTTGAAGATGAATTTGATGAATCCAATGCTAGTGCTTTGAGAGCGTTTCTGGTAGGGGTGGGCAGCGGGGCCCCGCTGCCCCTCCCAGTTTCCACTCCCCCCCCGTGTGGCGAGGCGGATCACCCCGTCCGGCAGATGCTGGGGGCGGGGCCACCCGCCCGCATCTGCCACCAAACCCAGGGACGGGGGCAAGATAAGGGCGTCCCCCGCCCCGGGTTTGTACATATATTATATAATTATATATATAAATACATATATATTAGAAAACAAAATAACCCAGGCATGAAACAGCATATAAATACATATATATTAAAAAACAAAATAACCCAGGCATGAAACGGCGTCGTTTCATGCCTGGGTTTAATTTTATTAACCCTCCCAGGCATGAAACGATGTCGTTTCATGCCTGGGATTAATTACATTTACCCCGAACCCCCTTCGAGTCTTCCAAAATCCAGAATCCTCTCTCTCTCTCTCTCTCTCTCTCTCTCTCTCTCGACTCTCTCTCTCGACTCTCTCTCTCTGTGTGAATCCGTCGCCGTTGCGGGTGGTTTGAATTTTTTATGGTTGATCATTAATGAATCCGTATGTTTTTCTCATTTTGAGGATTTTTTTGTTTGCATTATGTAATGTGTGTGAATGATGAGTTAATTTGTGTCTAATTAATTTAGGGTTTCGGATTGGAGCCCTAAATTAATTTAGGATTCCAATCCAAATTAATACCTATTTGCAATGAAATTCAAACTTTCTTTCAAAAAAAAAATTGCAATTTGCAAGGGGCGATATTAGTTGGCTTGCACTATTAATTGCTAAATGTTTGTTGGTTTAAAAAAAAAAAATTATTTGATGTTTGAATCTTTGATCACAATGAATCAATGATCATTGATGTTTGATCTTACTTTTTCCAATAGCTTGGATGTTAATTGATTTAGGGTATTTCGAAACCCTAAACAATATTCAGTAATGAAATTTACAATATTTACAATATTTCAAATTTTACAATATTTCAAATTTACAATATTTCAAAAATCCAATAAACAATTTTATAACATCTAAGAAGGTCCAACTTATTAGTTATAAATATCGTAACAAAATCATCATCCATTAATTAATCTTTACAAGAGATTAAGTTATAATTAATTAAGATGAAATATCTATATGAATGTCAAGTGATACTTTTTTTTATTCTACTTTTTTTTTATGTTCATTGTATGATTGCTATGCTTATGTTCATTATATTTTTTCTATGCTTATATTCTTTCAATAATGAAATTTTTTATTTTTTTCAGATTTCTTGTTTGCTTTAGTTCATAGATATGCCAGCAGATTTTAGTGCGAGCTCTCATTTCTAGGCCGAGGGCACCCCTACCCGTACCCCTACCCCTACCCCTCCTACTCATACCCCTACCCCTACCTCTACGGCACCTTGCTCCACCCTCAAGCCCAGCAAGAAACCTGCTTCAATAGTTTGGAGTCATTTCACCAAACTAGAGGGTGGTGAACCAGGTAACCCCCAAGCCAAGTGTAACCATTGTGGAAAAATTTATGAGTGTCACTATAGGAAATATGGCACCTCACAATTAAAGGTACACTTAGAAGAGCAATGGAAAAAAAAGTCCAATATTAAGATCACTACAAGAGAAAAGCCAATCTAGGATAGAAATTGGACTTCAAAAAATGGCGGATGGGACTAGTGGGGGTGCAACTTTGAGGGGATCTACTAAGTATAATCCCGATGAGTTTAGAAGACACCTAGCTTGTATGGTCATCATGGACAAGCTACCTTTTCAACTTGTTGATGGGAAAGGGTTCCAAGTGTATTCTCGCTACTTAGAACCAAGGTTTAATATTCCTTCTCGCCACACAGTGGCAAAGGATGTAAAAAAATATTTTTACATTGAAAAAGAGAAGTTGAGGGGTCAATTGGCAGATCAATTTGTTTGTCTCACCACTGACACTTGGACATTGGTCCAAAATTTTAATTATATGTCTTTGACTGTGCATTTTATTGATTGTCATTGGACATTGCAAATGAAAATTATAAAATTTTGTAAAATCACAAATCATAAGGGTGAGACAATTGGAAAGGCCTTGGAGGCCGCAATAAAGGAATGGGGTTGACCCGAGTTGTTATAGTCACAGTTGATAATGCCTCGTCTAATGATGTCGCATTGGGACATCTGAAGACCTATCTTAGAGAGGCAAATAAGACAGTTATGGGTGGTGAGTGTCTGCATGTGAGATGTGCGGCACATATTCTGAATCTGATTGTCACTGATGGCTTGAGGGATCTTCATGACTCGATTGCTCGGGTTAGGACTGCTGTAATTTGGGTGAGATCTTCTCCTTCGAGGTTGGAGAAATCCAAGGTTACTGCGAGATCTGCTAGCCTAACATCTAAGAAGGGCCTTTGTACTGATATGCCTACACGATGGAACTCAACATTTTTTATGTTGGAGGCGGCCCAAGAATATAAGCTGGCATTTGCATTATTGGGTGACGAAGACATCCAATATGTAAAATATTTTGATGATCATGGGGGATTGGGGAAACCCGTACATGATGATTGGGAAATTGTAGCTATTTTTGTAGAGTTTTTGAAGCTCTTTTACGATGTCACCACGAAGCTATTTGGCACTTTGTCCCCTACATCCAATGTTGTATGTCAGCAAATATGTAGGGTAAAGAAGAATTAGATGACATGGTTGCCGGTGGTCACATTAGGCTGCGGGAGATGGCTTTGATTATGAGGACAAAGTACGACAAGTATTAGGGAGATTTAACTAGGGCTAATATTTTGTTATATGTAGTTGTCGTCTTTGACCCGAGGTATAAGTTGGATGGTATGATATTTGGATTGGGCCTTGCGTACGGGCAAGTATGGGCGGAACTTATTGCAGCAAGGGTTCGGGAAACCCTTGCTAGATTATTTGATGAGTTTACCACCCTACGGGGTGGTAATATTGCGGCACCTACACCTACCCCATCAGCGTCAAGCTCACAGGTTCCAGAAGTCGAGGTTGGGAAAAGTCGTAGATTGGAATGGGGTGAGAGGTATGAGCAATCCCCCTTCCTCCGGAGTTCTGTAGAGGCTCAGTCAGAGATAGATAGATACTTAGCAGCAGAGCTTCTACCATTTTCACGAGACTTCGATATATTAAGTTGGTGGAAGATGAATGCCGTGAAGTATCACATCCTTGGAGAGATAGCCCGCACACTTTTGGCCATCCCTGTTAGCACCGTAGCTTCAGAGTCGGCCTTTAGCACTGGAGGGCGTGTATTAGATTCATTTCGGAGTTCATTAGCTCCTACCACTGTGGAAGTTTTGATTTGCACGCAGAATTGGATCAAAGGAACTCCAATTCATGTTCCGGATGTTCTTGAGTATGAGGAGGCCGACGTCGAGGAGGAGGGTGATGATCAGCCTGGATCTGGTATTTATTTTAAGTTTATTTTCTAATTTCTTATTTTAATTTATTTATTTTCATTTAATTGGTATTCATTAGTTTGATTTCAAATTTAATTGTTATAGTGATACATGAGACGACGTCTACAGCTACCTCCGATGCAATATGACTTTGTATTAGACCTACCATTGCCATGGTTTGCACAATTTCTCACTTAATTATTTTTTGCATTTAAAATTTTGTTTCATCTTTATAACTTCATAATTATAATTTTTCTTATGTTTAATTTATTAATATTTCAAGTTTTAGAACTTATTAACTTTTATGATCTTCATTTTCAGTCTCACAGCAGTCGACACAACTCACCACTCAGTAAACTCACCGCCACAACTCCACCCCAAAATCAAATTGAGAAGTTATTATTTTGTCAATTTACAATTAATTGTAATGTTGCTACAATAGTTAATTGTACAATTTGTAATATTTATTTCTTTTAGAAGAGTTTGTAATAGTGTAATAGTTTATTAGTTCTCTTAATTTGTATTTTGTATAATTGTAAACTACTTATCTTAGCTTAGTGCCTTAGTGATGATTATTACTTAATTAGTTAATAGTTGAAACTTAGTATAATCTATATATATATTATATTTTTTTTCAATTTTTAAATATATAAGTTAAATTCTGGGCTCAAAATGGCCCAATAAGGGATTCTGGGCCACTTTTGGTCCAAAAACCGATTCTGGGCCATTTAGGGCCCAGAAAACTATACTGGGCCGAAGGCCCAGTAGTGGGGTGTGGGGGTGCGGGTGGATGGAGGTCCACCCCTGCACCCCGCCCACCGAACGGGGTACCCCAACCCCGCATGGAAGGGGGCGGGGTACGGGGAAAAATTTCCCACCCCCACATATGCGGGGGCGGGGGTCGGGGGAGGGGTGGCCCGGCCCCGTAGGGGCGGGTATCACCCCTAGTTTCTGAAGAAATCGATTTCGATGAATAAGCCTTCCTTTCATCTGCGATTCACTTCATGATAGGGCTAGTGGGAAGCCTACGTGTCAGTTTATTATTGGTGGGCTGTTAATTGGATTAAATTGGATGGACCGGTTTGAAGGTATTCTCTTTAGAAATGAATAGGCCAGAATAGCAAATGTAGTACTACTTAAAGAATCATGAGGGCTATCTTTATCTGTAATGATCCCACTTGCAATAGTTATACGGCCAGGTAAAGCATCAATAAGATCTCTATTGATTGCTGATTGCTGATTTTCGTTTATATTTTGACTCTGATTTTCTTCTGCTATTACTTTCTCTACATGATCTAGTTCATCTCTAGATATGCACTCGATCCCAACAGTACTCTAGATGGGTTTTTTTAGAGGAGATATATAGTTAAAGAGTTTCTTAGAAAAAGAGAGTCTGATTTCCTTGGAGAGAGAATCTATCCGAAGTTATAATATTTAGACAGTTTCCTTTACCACCAACCTTTCCAAACTTCCGAATAAATTTTATTTGCAAATCTCTTTTCTTAACATACCAAACGCATTGCTAATTAATGTAGAAGCATGTCACGCTAGTTTACATAAAACATAAAAATAAAAAATTATTAGTAGTTTGATTTTCTCTATGAATATCATCTCAAATAAGTGATTTATTATATATCAAATTAATTTGTAAATAGCATAACTCCGAACTTATCTATAGTAAGACTAAATACAAAGCTGCAGCCATTGTCACCAATTGACCAATATGCATGACATGGATAGACTTTTCCCTCACGGAGTTACATGCTAATTTGCCAATTGCATGTCACTCTTTTATGGTCAAAATTTACTTGATTATTTTGACATGCAATAGTTAAAGAGGACATCGATACAACTAGTTTGGTTGGCTGTCTGTTCCATGCCGGTAGATTATAAAAGTTTATATTTGCAAGGCCTTGATATAGCAAGATTTCATCTCCGGGAAAATCTAATTTTAATTTCCTTTTGCGAATTAAATTCAGCAATATGAAACATACGTTCTTTCCATCGAGTTACAAATTGAAAAACTCGAGACTATACATAGTATTGACCGATGATGGATTAAAGCACATGGGAATGCCACACAAAATAGCTAGAAAAAGGGATTAGAATTGAACATTCAGACAATATGGGTCGTACAAATGTTGCCTGTGTTGAAAAAAACCCATAATTGCCAAGCGCCAACAGAATACTTATCTTTAAAAGGTGGGTGGGCATGCAGAAGCGAGAGTTTATGTGCTTAGCAGGAAACTTGCATTAAAAAGTACCGTTCATGTGGGCTGAGTTTTTTCCGGCCCGCCTCGAAATCTAGGTAATTGGGTTAACTTGGACAGTTATCGGCCTGGATTTTATATGGTCCAATAACCGGATTTCTCTACCCAAGTATGGGTACAGATACAATACGGTACCCGGATTCCGATTACTATACTGTTTTTTTTAAATGTTAGATGCAAAATAGAAATGGTTTGTACAAGCTCCAAATAGACAAGTTACATGCAAGCTATTATAAAAAAGTGAACCTCACCTAAACAAAGTGTACATTTGTTTACAACATATTACAATCGCTCTCTGTTGAAGAGCCCACTAATTAAGATTTACAACAAATTCTCTACCCATGTGAACATTTGTAACCAACTTAGGCTTAATTATTTGGAATGGTGTTTTTTAGAAATTAAACAACTAGATACAGTTAAGGAGTGTTTAACTGTGGCGTAATCCTTTTGAAAAAGAGTAAGATTTACCATTGAAAAATTAGTTTTTTTATCACGTAGGTCCTATATTTATTCACTTTTTTTAAAAGGATTAAACAATGCCTACACATTTCACAACTACAAATATCATTTCTCTTTTTTAGAAATAATTTTGATACTTTGCTGTATTTTGGTATTGCAACATAACATAAGTGTTTTGGGAATGTTTTTGTTTGGGAGAAAATGCTCTGTGAAATGTGCTTCAACATGTTTGGGTAAGAAAGGACGTTCCATGTGAAATATCAGCAAATTGCGGTTATATCATACTCGTAATACAAGACATGCCATACTTTAAAAAGTAATAAAAGCATAAAAAGTCTTTAAAAGGTAAAAAGACCTAAAAAATTGAAAATTATAAATCAAACCTTTTGGGAAAAAAAAAAGGCATTAGAATATAAAGTTCATTAATCCCTAGCCTTAAACATATCCTTATCCTTACATCTAACTAGAGGATTTTCCAATATTGATGAAACCGCCCTCCTTTATCTGCACCAATATCCATACTTGGTTTTCCTATAAATGAAAATCCTTTACTTTGTCGACTATATATAATAAACCTAGATCCTTCCTATAGAATCCACATATCAAAGAGATGATGACGAAGAAGCATGAACCAATAACACAAGTGGTAATGGCAAGATCTAAGGAATGCGCTAACACAGCATATGCACCTATGATAAATGCCAACACCATTGCTCCCATGGCCATCAAAATAAACACATAGGCCAATTTGAGAAAAACGTTGCGAGTTTCATCAGATTTAGAATACTTGAACAAAAGTGACGTGAGCAAATGGGTAATAATAGCAAAACTAGATAGCACTAAGGATATGACATCAGTGATAATGAACATTTTCAAAGTAGCATTTCTCATCAAAACTGCAGAGCCTTGATAATCATGTGGGTCATCTCTAGCACCAACAAAACCACCCGACATGGTTATAGCTGCTGCAAAGGTCACAGTTGTGATGAGTGCAGCCACTACCAAGTGTGTTTCGGCCACTTTCTCAAAATAGACTTCCATCCTCGCCTTCTGCTTATTTTCCATATCCTTCACATCATCTTGTATGATTTTCTTCAATTTATCATCGTCCTCCATCAATACCCTTCCCGAATAAGACCAGAATTTAAACCCAATCTCCATCATCTATTAAATTTTAAGAGGATTGAATAATGTGAGCAATAGTATTTTTCACGTTACATAGTTTATGATCAACAAAGCCATAATCAAGATATAGAAAGAATAATAATTGCATTTTCCTTTATGAAATATATAATTTCTGAAAGAGAAGAAACCAATTTAAGTCTACAAAATTTATGAAACAAATGGTATTTGACAGCTACGATCAGGGGAGAGGGCCGGGAGCAGGGGCGGAACTACCTTAAGGCTTGGAGGGGCTTTGCCCCCACCCCCTCCCCCTCCTAAACTTTTTAAAATTTGATGAAAATTAAGTTTTAAAATGTATTTTTATAAAGTAAACTATATAAAAATTAGTATTTAATCCTTCTAAAATTATTTTTTCTTAACTTAGCCCACCCAAACTAGATTTTTTGGTTCCGCGAGCAGCAGTGAAATCTCAATCATGGGTTGCAAAACCCACGTCAAGCTTGAATCGATCAATTTGCATGCTTATTGGGCCATGACCAGCTGGTCGATCTAGTTTTACCCAAAGAACAAGATAGAAATCTTATACCTCAATTTCAGGACCAACAAAAAGAAAAGAGCACATGAGCTGTACCACTTTTGCATTTTTCAAGGGAAATAATCCAATAACTTAACGCGTAAGTAATACCATTTTCACATAAGATTTCTCTAAATCTTCTACCAAATTTTATTTTTTTTATTTAATGATTAAAGAAGTATTTTTAAATAAATTTCTGATTTTTTTGTAACTTTTAAAAATGTTTAAAAAATGATTAAAAAAATCCAAAAAGAAATTACCTTTCGGTGAGATTCTCTCTAAGAATCTTCTGTGAGTGTAGCAAAGTCCGGAGTAATTACTGTTCTATGTTGGAGGAGAAAGATTCTATTTAGGAAAATGATAGAAACCCCACTCCGTGTCCCGCTCCATGTCCCGCTCTGTGTAATAGATATATTTTTATGTATTTTTTTAAGTTTTTTTTTTATATAATTTTTTTTAATAATTTTTAATATTTTAAAAAAAATCACAATATTATTAAAAAGTACTTTCTTAATCATTAAGTAAAATAAAAAATTATAAAATAATATTTTTATTTTACTTAGTGATTAAGGAAGTATTTTTTAATAAATTTTTTTTTT
>QEOT01008430.1:80342-107355 GCA_003123785.1 Pterocarya stenoptera | reverse complement strand
GAATAGAACATAATGTTCTATTTATAGCCCCACTAAGTTACGGCGCCCAAAACACTGAGATTTGAGTTTCTGGAACATTGGCTCGAGCGAAGGGTCGAGCGAGAGTCGAGCGCAGGTTAACTTTCAGAGATTCGCTCGAGCGGAACATCGAGCGGGCATCGAGCGAGGCACTCTGCCTGAGTTCGCTCGAGCGGGGGGTCGAGCGGTGGGTCGAGCGAGGCACTCTGCCTGAGTTCGCTCGAGCGGTGGGTCGAGCGCACGTCGAGCCAACTTCTCTAGCTCGAGCGAAGTGTCGAGCCGTGTCAAGCCAACTTCCTGCACACTTCCAAAATGAGTTATTTTTGAGCCAGTTGAGCTCACTTGACCTCCTTTTCACTAGGACACACTTTAACACTTGTTACAACATAATTTTACAAAGGTTTTCACAAGAATATGCCAATCAACTAATTTTCCCTCAACAGTTACTACAAAGAATTTGAATACATGTTAAGTACCGTAATAATTACTTTGTAACCGACACAACAACGACTTATTAGGAGATAGAATTCACGGGATTTAATTTAAATTCTCTGGGATTCTTCCTCGAACTCTTAAGGTTTAGATAGGAAGGGAGATCGAGATAGATGCAATGGAGTACCTCTGTTAATATCCCAAAAAACTGCGATATTTTTAAAATTTTTCATGCTATCCGATAAATGCAGTACCTGTGATATTCCAAAATACTGCAGCATGCAAAGCCGTTCTACCAAAGGGGCCATCATAAGCCGGTGAATTGCAGGTGTTCAATCCAACACCAAATTTTCATAGTCTCTCTCGACGGCAATGTAGAGTGGAGTCTCCCAGCATCGTTAACAGAATATGAAAAATCTGCACAGGATGTATGGGGATCATGCTCAAGGAGATTACAAAAGTCTGGCATACAGGGGACTACTTTTCAGCACCTCCTAACCCAATTTTTCTCTTCTAAGCCTGCTGAGATCCTTGAAGAAGTTGCAGTTACTGCCTATCATGTGTGGAAAAGAAAGAATCACTTTGTTTTCGAAAGGAAATTTATACTCCCTTCCACCATATGTAATCAGTCACTTAAAGCTTTGGAAGATTACAAAAACTCTGTAAAGCAGCCTCCAACCCGAGAAGCAAACACTTCAGCAATGGTCCAGACATGGGAAGCCCCACCTCCAAATACTTTCAAGGTCAACTGGGACGCGGCTATTGACAACTTCTTTTTTTTTTAATCATTTTTTACACAATTTTAAATATTTTTAAAAAATAATAAAAATTATCAATTCACTAATATTCACTTACTTAATCAATTCACAAAAATATTCACTTATTTTTAAATATTTTTTACAGTCAATTTTATCATGAGATAAAGTCAGCTATGAGTAACTATAGCAACAAACCATTCTCCAAAATCTTGTAATGGCCAAAGCATACGTGCCTCATGAAACTATTAGTAATAAGGAAGATAAAGGAGCTGTACTGATTCCTACGTATGATACATATTACAGCCATGCACTCATATTAGGCCTAATAAAAAATGTTAAGGGTAAATGAGTAACAAAATCATGAGGCCTAGTGTAGTTTGGATTATTGAGTTTCTATATGTGACTTATCCAAAAGAGAAATAAAAGAGTTTCTTTATTTGAGATAAATAAATTGCAACTCCAGTTTGTGTCTTGTACGATTCATTTCATTTATAGCAGTGCAATTAAGTTCAACATGATGCTCTGCTTTGTCCATGCACTCACCATTTTTAATTTTTTTCCATGGGACAGCCTGAGCGAGGAAACTAAATTTACTTTGGTGACCGATCCTAAATTTTTTCTTTTTCCGACTTTGGTAACTGATCCTAAATTTAGAAGATGATACTAAATTGAGGAAAATGACAAAAAGTTGTTGCAGTAATAAAGTGAATGTAATATAAGAGTGAATGGAATATGGATGCTTAGATATTGGTTTTTGGTGTAAAATTAATTACATATCTATTTTTGAAAGAATTCGGTTTGTTAGAAACCACACATTTTACAGGAGAATGGCTAATTTAAGATGCAAGAACTGTCCCTTGCGTGCATTTTTTTGTCACTTGTTTTTTATAAGAAGTATACTGGCTTTGGTTTAATAACATTTGGTTTATGCGCAGCTCTACAACTTTTGCATTGTGATGTCGTTATGATGTTCTGGTTATGATGTACAAAATAGAACGCCAATTCTGAGCTCGGTGCTACAAACAGTCTGACGCAGATCATGCTGCTGGAAAAGCATTCTGCCATCACTCTTTCTTTTTAAAAAATCAGAGTCACAATATTTTGTCGTCTTCTAAAATAATATGAAATCGTCTGAAAAAAATATTGTTTGGCTATTTGGATAAGAGAGCATTTCTCTCGTTTCCCTCTTCTTCTTTATTCCCTTAGAGGGTGAAAATGCCATATTTCATTGAACATAAAAGATTTACAACAAATTCTTAACCCATATAAAAAAATCCTCTACCTTATCGACTATATTATGGTCTACATATAATAAACCTAGATCCTTCCTATACAATCCACATATCAAAGAGATAATGAAGAAGAAGGATGAGCCAATAAGACAAGTGGTAACGGCAAGATCTAAGGAATGCACTAGCACAGCATATGCACCTGTGATAAATGCCAGCACCATTGCTCCCATGGCCATCAAAATAAACCCGAAGGCCAATCTGAGAAAAGCGTTGTGAGTTTCATCAGATTCAGAATACTTGAACAAAAGTGGCATGAGTAGATGGGTAACAACAGCAGAACTGGATAGCACTAAAGATATAGCATCAGTAATAATGAACATTTTAAAAGCAACATTTCTCGTCAAAACTGCAGAGCCTTCATAATCATGTGGGTCATCCCCAGTACCAACAAAACCACCAGGCATGGTTATAGCTGCTGCAAAGGTCACGGTTGTGATGAGTGCAGCCACGACCAAGTGTGCTTCGGCCGCTTTCTCCAAATATTTTTTCGTCCTCTCCTGTCTCTTTTTTAGACTGTCCTCAAATTCATCCACTCTGATTTTATTTAGTATTTCCACCTCGACGAATAACCTTCTCAAATCAGACTGGAAGTTAGCCTCCATCTTCTTCATCTGTTAAATTTAAAGAGGATCAAATAATGTAAGCAATAGTATTTTTCACATTACATAGTTTATGATCAACAAAGCCGTAATTAAGATATAGAAATAATACTAATTGCATTTTTCCATTATGAAATATATTATTTCTGAAAGAGAAGAAACCAATTTAAGTCTACAAAGTTTAAGAAACAAAGGGTATTAGACAGCTCCAATCAGGGGAGAGGGCTGGGAGCAGCAATGAAATCTCGATCATGGGTTGCAAGCCCACGTCAGGCTTGAATCGATCAAGTTGCATGCTTATTGGGCCATGATCAGCTGGTCGGCCTAGTTTTACCCAAAGAACAAGATAGATATCCTATACCTCAATTGCAGGACCAACGAAAAGAAAAGAGCAAATGAGCTATATACCACTTCTACATTTTTCAAGGAAAATAATCCAATAAATTAACAAAACGAGTAAGTAATTACTGTTCTATGTTGGTGAAGAAAGATTTTATTTATCATATATGCTTATATATAATTTGTTATTTTTGTCCTTTTATTTAAATATATTTTTTTTATAGAAAATATATATATTAATGTGTAAATATATGTATTTAAATAAAAAAAACTAAAAAAGATAAAGCATATATTAACGTATAGTATGACGATGATAAATAGTATTTCTTTAGTGGGATGATAGAGAACAGAATGATTGTAACGTTACCTTTCCTTTCGATAAATTCGCACTTGTTAAAGCGACTTGGTAAGCATTGAGGTTATATTTGTTGAAGGCCATCTTATCTACTCTGGGGTGATCTATGAGATTCTTCAAGTACGGGCCAGAAGAGCGGGATTGGTGATGGAGAGGAGTGTTCCCTTCGGTGTCCTTCTCGTTCAAAAGATCATTGTTGAGAGACGACTTTTCAAGGATTTTTTCCACTGTCCGAGTAGGCGAACGGCCATCCACCGCAAAGTGCAACGCATTCCAGCCTCTTTTGTCAACCACTTCGCAACAATCAGGACACATGGCTATAATCTGTTCCACGGTCCAATAATGGCCACGATGAGCTGCAATGTGAAGAGCTGTCCTCCCCTCTTTGTCTTTCATGTATGCTACATCTGAATCATGTTCCAGCACGAGCCGTGTGGAACCCAACTGACCTATGTATGCAGCCAAGTGCAGTGGAGTCCAACCTTCTCGGTCAGCTTTTTCAGTTATAGCTCTTCCAAATTTTTCCAGAATTGCGGTGATCGTTACTACAAAGAATTTGAATACATGTTAAGTACCGTAAGAATTACTTTGTAACCGACACAACGACTTTTTAGGAGATGGCATTCACGGGATTTAAATTCTCTGGGATTAATCTTCCTCGAACTCTAAGGTTTAGATAGAAAGAGAGATCGAGATAGATGCAATGGAGTACCTCTGTTAATATCCCAAAAAACTGCGATATTTATTAAATATTTCAGGCTATCCAATAAATTCATTTATACAGCTATAAATGCAATACCTCTGCTATCCCGAAATACTGCAGCATGCAAAGCCGTTCTACCTAAGGGACCATCATAAGCAGGTGAATTGCAGGTCTTCAAAATTTCCAACACCAAATTTCTATAGTTTCTCTCTACGGCAATGTAGAGTGGAGTCTCCCCGGCATCATTAACAGAATATGAAAAACTTGGGTCTTCATTGATTAATAGTTTTACCACTTCAAAGTGATTATAACGTACAGCCTCATGTAAGGCTGTGTCTTTCTCCTTGGTCACCATCCCAAGCATATCCCTGACTGCTTCAACCCGGCTTCTATGATGTTGATTATGTGGATAACCTCTTGCACATTGGATTAGAACTTTAACGATATTAGCAAGCCCATACCTTGCTGCGACATGTAATGGAGTTTCATCTTTGACATTGACTTGACATAAAAGTGAGGGACACATGTTGAGTATATCTCTCACGAAGTTCTTTCCTGTTGATTCTATACCATTTTCGAGGGTTGTGATGAAAATATGGAGGACCGTGTTTTTGTTTGGTGTTAATAAGGCTTCTAGTGGCCGTTCAAACGTATGATCTTGGAAATACGAGATGTTGCCATTTGCTGCAGCCTCATAGTGACTCAGATCCATGCGAGTGATGGTCATGGCCTCTCTGTTTTCCACACGAAATAGTACTGCATGAAAAATAAGGTTACCCCTTTGTACAATAAATTGGTGAGATCACATGGAAAGATTTTCCTTTTCCGTTCATCTTGTTATAAATTCTATGATTGGCATTCATTTGTTCATTCAACCCTAGCCAGTAGATAGTAGCTTGAAAATGACTTAACAGGGGCATGTGATCAGATCTCGCAGAAATTAATAATTAGAATATACAAAAGAAAACAACAACAGGATATATATATATTTATTTATATACTAAATACCCTGAAATTATGAGAATTTTTTGAAAAATGAAAAATCCAAATTATTATATAAAAATGAAATATGTAAGTAAACAAAAATCCTGCAACACATTTGGCAAAAATCAAAATAAGAATCACTTCCAAAATTTGAAATGAAATATATCTTAAGAAAGCAAAAATTAACGAAAATAGAGAATTTGGGTAAAAAAAACTTGGATATCCCAATCTAAGGAAGATTTGGCTTTTCATTTCATATTTTTGCAATTCACCTTCTTAAGATAGTTCAACGTAATCAATGTAAAATGAGGATCGGAACACTCCATATCAATTTGAGTTTTGAATCAAATTCATACTTAGAATATATAAAAGAAAAGAATAACAGGATATATATATATATAAACACTTGGTAAGAGTTTACATTCAAGGCACGTATTCCCTGTCGAAAGTACTACTGCATTTATGATATGGTAAATATGAATATTAAGATGCATATAAATTAGAATAACAAGTATGATAAATGTAAAGATAATCATAAATCTATTCAACAAAATTTACAAATGATTATAATTCTAATTGAAAAAAACAGAAAATATAAAATTATTAAACACATAACAAATCAAATGTTTAGAACTCATTATTTTGAAATCATAATAGAACATGCATTGCTCCTCTCGTTATGAGACCAATTAGACATATACATAATAATAATAATAATATGTTCGTATAAATGAAAAAGAAAATCATATTTTTAATTGTTTCAGAAAACTACTGGATCTATTATTAGAATGATAGAATGATAAAAAAAAATGCAAAAATAGACTAATCATTTGAAATTTAAAAAAGTATAAAGGTCTTGTTCTAAATGAAAATAATATTAGTTTAAGAAATGTCATTTAGTATGATTCATTATTATAAGAAATAATATGAAGTCAATTATTATTTTTTGAAACAATATCCTATAGTAATAAAATATTATTCTTTAAATTTAAAGACAATTTTCATTTTTAAACTTAAGTATAATATTATTATTCTTTTCAAATTTGGCATTGCAATATCAAAATCTTAGAAATTAAAAGCATGTACTTACCAAAATAATTTTTTAAAGGAAAAAATATTAATTCTTTTAATAATAATTTTAAAATACATTACACATAGATTAATATGAAATGCGTTAGCACAAAAAATAAAATAGTGAATATGATCAATTAAAGACCAATTATAGACTAATGCATAAATTGGAACCTAAAAGTAATAATTGCATTTTGAAAAATGAGAATATTATTAATCCAATGACTGATTTATTTTTATGAATTACTATAAAAAATAATATGAAAATAATTATTATTTTTTCATATAATATTATATACGAAAAATACAATTATTTTTTAAATCTAAGAAGAAATATAAAAAAATACTAAGTTGTTAATTTGTTCGACAAAATTCAAGAAACCAAAATCTTCAATTTAGATTATTTGTAAGTTCATTATTATTATTATTATTATTATAGAATAATAGAAAGTTTTAATTGTAGACAAAAATGTAATTTTGCAAATGAGGGCAAAACCGTAGTTGTGCAAATGGGAATAGTGTGAAGGGTTTTCCTATACATGAACTACTATTGACCTCTACACCTCCAACATAACAGTTTTTTTTTTCTTTTTTTATAAAGTGTGGGATGTGAGATGTGGAATAATGAATAGAAAAATTACAGTTCATCTTTTTATGTAAAAGGAGATATATGGCAAAGACCCTGAGTTAGAAACATATTAATTGAGAAGTTTTATAGTACAATAATTTGGTGAAAAAAATATCACTTGGTATATATACTGATTGCAAAACAAATTATATATATATATATGGAGAATACAGAATTAATTTTTCTTCAAGAACTAAATTGAAACAGATGCAGTACTACTTGATATTCGAAGATGAAAATGGAGTATAAACCAATGCTTATAACCGACCCCATCCATGGATCAGACTCTTTTTTAAAAAAAAAAAACTTGAAATATGTGATTTGATTTCTTCTTCAAATTAACCGCACAAACCAGAAATGTTTTTATATTTCAAACTCTTGGAATTGGAAGAAATCTTATAGCCCTTGATCTACTTGGAATTATATATGCAGCAACTGACTGGAAATGATCGATCTTAGCATGAATGCATGCAGCAATTGACTGGAAACTGATGGAATTAGTATATATGCACTGCAGTCGAGAGATATTCGAAGCGGAGCACTGCAACATTTTGGTCGGAGTTAGAAGCATATTGATTGATAAGTTATTTTAGTACAATGACTTGATGAGAAAAATATGACTTGGTAGACTGATTGCAAATCAAATTATGGAGAATACTCCTTGATATTATCAGATTCTAGAGCAATACTCCTTGATATTCTCATATTCTTTTATTTTGAGATTTTCAAGTTCCCTTCTTAACCTTTGAAGTTTGATAGTTTTAACTTTAGTATTACCTTGAAATTCTTGTTGCAGGATCTCCCAAGCTTGCTGGGAAGAAGAAGCCCTCATCAACCTTGGAAAGATGGACTCACTCACAGCCTGCTGCAGAATAAACAAGGCTTTTGCATCCCTTTGCTTATCAGACTTGACTTGGGTAAGATCAGAAGCTCCTTCAAACGAGACTCCATTTTCAACGAGATCCCACAGATCAAGAGATAGGAAGAGGGTTTTCATTTTTATGCTCCAATACTCATAGTTTTCACCAGAAAGAATGGGAAGAGTTGCAGATGAACCAGGCGCAGCCATCATATCCCAAAGAGACCGTAAGCTGAACTGATACCGACTGTCGTTATTTTGGTACAGAGGTGTGGTAAAAAAGATGAAAAATAGAGGAGTACTTCAACCAAAATACTTGCTGATTGATTGTGATGTTCTACGAATTACAGATGAAGTACATTATGTAAACAGCATTGAAAATTACAAAGTATTAATAGTCATGCTGTCCCAAGATGCACAATAACAGAGTTTGACTACAATAGCAAAAGACTAATAATAGACTTTATTGAAAAACTACATCATAAATAGACGTTAGCTCCAATAGAATACAGAATTGTTTTCTTCAAGAACTAAATTGAAACAGATGCAGTAGTACTTGATATTTGAAGATGAAATGGAGTCGGTCGGAATAATACAAGAGCGATAGTAAAGCTAGTGGAGTCTTACAAGCTGCGTACTGGAGTCGATCGGTATAATATGTGGAGGAAGCTAGCTAAGTTAATGAAAACAAAGCTTTATCCAAACGTAATCCCATTATTTGGCCTTACATAGGTCAGTCACGTGTTTGCTGTAAATTAACTTTTCAAGTTAACTGACTGGAAATGATCTATGTTAGCATGAATGCATGCTGCAATTGACTGGAAAATGATGGAATTAGTATATATGCACGGCAGTTAAGAGATCGAAGCGGAGCACTACAACATTTTGGTCTGCCTCTTAAGTTTCCTTGAAAGAAGGCTTGTAAATTTGGGGATAGATAGATGTAAGAGAAGGGAAAAGAACAAGAGCGATAGTAAAGCTAGCTAGTGGAGTAATACCTTACAAGCTGCTGCTTGGAGGAAGTCCTTTCCCTTGAAGAACCCAAGATTATTGGAGAGTTGGGAAGTTGTGATATATACTTTTATATATATAAAGGAAGTTAGCTGGTTTATCCAAACCTAATCCCATTAATTAGCCTAACATATATAGGTAGGGGTGAAAATATAAACACGAATACATCTCGGTTCTATTCTAAAATATATTTATAATCAATCGAATCGGATCCGTTAGATCGTAAAATTACCATTGGTCCATTACCTTTTAAGTCAATAATTAAGAAGAAATTATGTCTAAAATATTTTTTTTCATCTTATATTTTATTATTCTTAATTATACATATTATATAATATATTTTAAGCCGCTATTATTTAAGTTATAAAATCACTTAATGCTTCGTTTGAATCTTCAATCTAACTCAACTTATCTTAATTAATTATTACAATTTTTTTAAATCTTAATACAAAATATAATAAATAATTTAATTTTTTTAAATTTTAAAATAATAATAATACTAAAAAATAATATCTTAATAATATTTTATCATCTTAATTCAATTCAATACAACCTCCAAACACACTAAGTATAATCCGAACGATAAAATCTAAAATTCAGTTGGTTTCTCTGTGATTAACCACTGCAGTGGGGTACAGCCTTACAGGCATTGACTTTATAGGTGTGGGGAATTTATTTTTATTTAGGGAGCGGGATTTCGAAACTTTCATTTTAGCGGGAAGTTATGCTGCCAAATGAGCTTATAGGTGGGGTATTAAAGAAAAAGTCTATTTGCACCCGGCAGAGGAACTCCCGCGTACCCATCCTTCCACATGTACAAATGAAACGCTGCATTTCATATACTCCCACTGAGTCTTTGCTTTCTCCCTCCCTTCCCTTCGTCACAGACAGAGCAAACAGAGCACGAGCCTTGCCTTCAGACAGCCACAGACAAAGCAACATCGCAGATTTGTAGAAAGGTAAATCTCATTCCCACAAACTACGAAAACATGAGGTTCTGCTTCTCCCTTTGTCTAATGTGATTGAGCATTTGAACACCATTTCTGGGCATTGAAAGTATGATATTATGCAAACAACATATAGTTACAGTTCATCAAGGAAACATTGCATACATCGGGAAAAAAGTCTAAAATAAATAACACCCAAGCTGCTCATCAATTAACGCTTTTACTTCAATTTAAAATTGAAAACTCCCCCAAGCCAAAGTGCTTGAACACGGTGGAATCGTTGACCCTCCACAAACATGGCCTTTATAGTCAAGTTGCAGACATATTTGTGGGAAGAAAATCCTAGCAGAAAGAATGTCCCATATGATATAAACTAATAAACGATACCCATAGTCACTAATTTACTACACGTAGAGACAGCAAAAAGAATTACAAGAGGCTTCACCAAATTGCACTTTTTATTCACTTCAAGCCCTAGATCAGAATGTCTGACCCTTCTTCCATGAACAAAAGCCTGTAACTTGACAGTGCGTTCTCCTTCAAAGCTAAAATAAAAGCCCAAATGGAAATGCTGCACCTAAGGCACTAAAAATGTCGCTAAAGACAAGAAATCTGACTTCCAAAATAACAAATTTAGAAAGCATCTGGGACCTATTAAAACGAAAAAACCTCAACTAAGCTGAACCAAAATCAACAATGCTCATACCCACGACGATGACCACTGGTGCTCTCTCTCTCTCTCTCTCACAGATGGCTCTAGGCCTGGGTTTCATTTCGTATTTTTCGAGCGCTCTTACCCCTCATTTCCCTTCTTCAGCTGGGTTTGATTTGTGTTTCACTCAGTGCTTCTTTTTTTTTCTTTTTTTTTTAATATATTGGCTGATGTGGCATGACACCACGTCAACGATTCCGCCAAAGGTACCCAAAGCCGGGTAGTTGTAGCAGTTCTGGGTATTAAAACCAAACCAGAGATGCAATTATTTGCCGGAAAAAGCCAAGTCTTTGGTCAGAGTCCTGTCTGACATCCAGTAGCAAGTTCGGCTTTGAAGAAACTTCCGGAAGCTAGCAATTTTTAAAATAAAAATCTACATAATTTTGTACTATTCACATCATTTATACACATCATATTTTTTTTTATTAAATATTTAATATATAAATAATAAATAAAAGAATTGAATTAATCTTAAAAAAATAAATCTAAAAAAAATATTAAAAAATTTAAAAATTTAAAAAAATATAGTGTGTAAAGATTGAAGATATTGTATAGCATTGTTTTTTTTTTTACAATCTTTTATAAAATCATATTTTTTAAATTAAATATATTTTTTAAAAAATAATTTATAAAAAATCATCACTTTATAAAAATATCATTATATTAAAATATGGTTCTGTAAAAATATCATTATACTAAAATTTAGGTATGATACTTTGTTGACAAGAGAAAACATTTTTAGAACAAATTTGCTATTTGTAAGCCTGAAAGAATAGAATATTGAACCAAAAGAACAACGTATGGAGCAGGCAAGGTGAGGCCCCAGTTCTTCATTGGAGAGTAATTAATTTAGAGAATAGTTATAAAGAAATTTTATAAAAATAATTTTATAAATTGACGTGTGATTCATTAATCTATTTTATAATAAGATTTCTGTTTCTTAGTTGATACATGATTTCTGTTTCCCATTCGTTTGTTTTGATAATGTACATTCTCAATATATAGGCATTAGACAAAAAACAAACGACATCCTCGACAAGAAATGTTACTGTGACTCAAAACTTGGTGCACAAGAGAATAATGATGGAGTTTGCAAGATCTTCCTACAACTTTGTCAGCCAACAATTTCAACAGAGAATAATTCCAAAATTTTCTGCTATATCAGCAGCCATGCATATGGCTCAGCTTGTACTCAAAATTTGAGATGAGTTTTTTTGCATGCAGAAGAATTTTCTAATAGTTATTAGAATTTTGATCTATTGCTTAACTCCAATATTCCTTCCAAGAAACCTTCTACGAATCTCTATAAAGAATAAGTTGTACTCGACCCATGTAAAAAATAATCGGAAAACGCAAAACTCATCATGATTTTGCAAAAACATTTAAAAACTTGTGGAACTTATGCATCTTTGAACATTGTTGAGCATTATGCAATGCTTGCTCTGATATGATATCTTTCACTAAAGATATTGTTGTTTGCATTAATCAGAAATCATCAAAAATACAGTTGTCTTCCTAGCTTACTTTCCATTTTCCTTCTACATCTAAAGATGAACAAAATTACATATTTGCTGATGGAATAAATATAGATAGAAGTCACTGTTTGGAGAAGTCATTTTACACATATGATGTGGCATCATTTAGACCACACATAGAGAAGATGGAAAAAAAAAGATCTAACGGCAGCCACGCAGTGAGTGCAACGAGTGTACCGTTACAGTAGTTTCTATGTAGAATTACTCTTGCTGATGACATACTAACTTAAGAGAGGAGAGCTTCTTTGCATTGAACTCACTTTCTATGTCATCTGCTGCATAGTAACCTTCCTTCCCTTTAGCCCAAAGCACAAAGTATAGGCCGATGAACATAAGGAACATACAATAAGGCTGCATTATGAGAGTTGAATTGTAAGATATTCGAATGTATATGTACTTCTACTTACAAGTTATTTTAAGTTATTTTAGTTTCGTCATTTAAAGCAATTTTGTATAATTTATTAAATGCTAATAAGCAGTATTTCTTGAATTGGGGTTTTGCAGTTGCACGGTCAGCTGTTTCGTTTCTTTTCAGAAACATCTCATTTTATTTTATTTTAATTTTATTATTATTATTTTTTTAAATTTTAATATAAAATAAAATTATTAATAAAATAAATAACTTAATTTTTTAAAATTTTAAAATAAAAATAATATTAAAAAATATATTTTAACAATAATTTATTTAATTTATTTATCTTTAATCTTAAATTATTTCCCCTACTCTCCGAAAACAATAGGGACGGTTACAAAACACCAGCCATACACGGTGTCATACACGGTGTTTTGACATTAATTACAATCTGCAAGATTTGGTATGGTTTTAAATTGGAATCGTGGATTTCCACCTACAAATGGATTTTTTTCACGAGGAACATTTATTGGGTGGGCTACTCTGCCGCCAATCAATGTTCCTCTTGGAAAGATACAGATAGAGTACTTGTCTATTCATTTATTGTAGGTTTAAGTGATTAAAGCAAGCAATGACGTTTGATTATTTTTCAGAAAAATGACGTTTGAGTGATAAGTACAACTGCGGTCAGCAATGACGTTTGAGTGAACAATGCCCAAGCGATGAGACTTAAGCCCCGTTTGTTTACACAAAATCATTATCTGATCTCATTTCATCTCATTTTAATCATTACAATTTTTTTAAATCTCCATACAAAAATATAATAAACAATTCAACTTTTTCAAATTTCAACATAAAAATAATATTAAAAAATATATTCTATTAATATTTTATTCAACTACTATTCAAAATATCTCATCTCATCTCATCTCATCTGTGTATCCAAGCGGGGCCTTAGATTATATTTGGGAGGTGAGATGAGAATTTTGTGTTTTGTTTTAAAGTTTAAAATATTATTTTTTAATTTGAAGATTTGAAAAAGTTAAATTGAAATTTGAAAAAATTGTATTGGAATTTGAAAAAGTTGAATTGTTTATTATATTTTATATAAGAATTTGAAAAAGTTGTAATGATGAGATGAGATGAAATGAAAATTTTGAATAAGATGAAAGATCTAAACATAATCTTAGACTTAGTTTGAACAATGAAAATGTTTGAAAATATTTGTGAATAATAGTAAAAAAGTAATAATAGAATATTAAATAATAGTAAAAAGTAGATAAAAAATAATGAATAGTAAAAAAAATAAATAAAAAATATTAATAAAGTAAAAAATAATAATAAAAATGTTTGAAGTACCTGAGTATTATTGGTACCCAAACAAAACCTTAAAATCTTATTTTTCGAGATAAGGGATATTAAATTATGTAAGTCCCACATTGCTTAACTATCACTATTGAATTGTCTTGGGCTCCTATATAATGGTTGGCCTAGGAGGCCAAGACAATCCATTAACTTGAAGTTGAATTTAAGTTTTTTTACAAATTGTATATATTTATATACAATATATTTATATAAATTATTTATATAAATATTAAAAAATAGGGAGTGCGGAGTGGGGGGCGGGGCGGGGCCCCACTGGGGTCAATCCACCCCCGCCCCCGCATGGGGTGTTCCATGCGGGGTGGGGGCCCCCGCCCCCGCATGGGCCGTGCAGGGTAGCCCGCCCGCCCATGCGGGGGCGGGGCGGACGGGGGCGGGGTAGCGGGGCACGGGGCCCCGCTGCCCACCCCATTGTCTACCATCCAGCTAGCGAGTTCGACTTTTAAGAAACTTCCTGGAAGCTAGCAATTTCTTTTCACAATCTTTTATAAAATTATATTTTAAATTAAATATATTTTTACAAAAATAACTTATAAAAATATCATAAGTATCATTCTATTGAAACATGGTTCCGTAAAATATTATGAAAATGATTGTGTCTATTATTAGAGTATTGGTATTGGATTCATCATTTTTATCTTTAAAATTTGATAAAAAGTATACATTTTTCATAAATTCAAAACCTTCCTATCCATAATCCCACATTGGATTAGCTATTAGATTCATCAAAAGAGTAATATAATATTATTTTTTTAATAAAAATATTTTTAATTTTTTTTTCATATTTTACAATTACACTAACTATATGTTAATTAATAATTTAATTTGATACTTACATTATTATTTCTCAATTTAAATATACTGTGACTCAAAATTGGAAAATAATAATTTAAGTAAATAAAATAATAGTTATAGAGTGTGAATAGTGAGTCTTCAAATTTGAAAATGAAGGAAAATGTATTGTAGCTGAAAGTTTGATATTTGAGCATATAATGAATCCAATGCTAGGATTTTCAACTTAAAATCATCAAATTTTAAAGATTAGACTCATTTGATGAGTCCAATACTAATGCTCTTAGACCAAGATTTAGGTATGATACATTGTTGACAAAAAAATACATTTTTAGAACAATTTTGCTATTGTAAAATGGAACAATTTTGCTGTTTAAGCCTGAAAGAATAGAATATTGAACCAAAAGAAAAACGTATGGGGCAGTGAATGTGAGGCCCCACATCTTGATTGGAGACCCATTAATTTAGAGAAGTGCGGTAGTCACAAAGAAATTTTATAAAAATAATTTTATAAATTAATATGATTTTGTAATTCAGCAGAAGTACTTTATAATAAAAATAATTTTATAATTTAATAAATCACATTAATTTATGATATTATTTTATGTAATAATTATTGTGAAATCCACTTCAATCAATTATGTATTGGGTGCGTGGAAAAATGGAACGATGGAGAAATTATGAATCAAATTCCTCAATCGCCAATTATTAGCCCCATGAGAAATCAGAGGCCTATTAACAGTAGTTTGATTCTCTCTATGAATATCATAAATCTCAAATAAGTGATTTATTATATCTCAAATTAATTTGTAAATAGCATAACTCCGAACTTATTTATTGTAATAAGACTAAATACAAAGCTCCAGCCATTGTCACCAATTGACCAATATGCGTGACATGGATAGACTTTTCCCTTACGGAGTTACATGCTCATTTTGCCAATTGCATGTCACTCTTTTATGGTCAAAATTTACTGATTATTTGGACATGCAATAGTTAAAGAGGACATCGATACAACTAGTTTGGTTGGCTGTCTGTTCCAGGCCAGTAGATTATAAAAGTTTATATTTGCAAGGCCTTGATATGGCAAGATTTTATCTCTAGGAAAATCTAATTTTAATTTCCTTTTGCAAATTAAATTCAGCAATATAAACTGTGAGGGGAGTAATCCCCAGGATTGAGCCTAGGAGTAGGCCTGATCCACAAGGTATGAGAATAAGTCTAGGGCTGGGCTGAGCCCCGTCCACAAGTCCAAGAATAAGGCCAAGGTTGGGCCGAGTCAGCCCAATAGGCCCAAGAAGAGAAGTGATGGGACAAAGCATGCTGATAAAAGGACGGAAGGTAGGGCAGACTGACACCACAATTGGCCGACAGTCAGGGACATCCCCTGTCCCTAAACCCTGGCATCCGGACAGGTCAGAATGATGGAAGTACCTGACCAGAACCATGCCACATTTAATGTGTCCCGGGGCTCGGCACACTACAACGTGCCTTCTGGAGTGTTAGTAACAACTGCAATCAGGTCTGGCAAGTTTGCAACACAGCAGGGGTTGGCAGGGACACCCAACTCCAGTACGAAGCTGCACACCTACTACCTCCACCTCGGGACTCGCCCCGGCCAAATATAAATACCCCCCCTCAGCCTGGGGAGGGGTTCACACTCTTCCATACTTTAGCTTACATTCTCTTATTGAATATCTTTCTCTTTTGCTCTTCATCCCAACAATTAACTTAAGCATCGGAAGTACAACAACACTCGAGCTCCCCATTCTTTATCTCAACAAGGCCCAGGCCACGAAACAAGACATAAACACGAACCATATGTTCTTTGCATCGAGTTAGAAATAGAAAAACTCGAGACTATGCATGGTATTGACCGATGATGGATTAAAACATGTGGATATGCCAGACAAAATAGCTAGAAAAAGGGATTAGAATTGGACATTCAGGCAATATGGGTCGTACTCTTGTTGTCTGTGTGTTGAAAAAACCCATAATTGCCAAGCGCCAACAGAGTACATATCTTTAAAAGGTGGGGTGGGCATGCAGAAGCGAGAGTATATGTGCTTGGTAGGAAACTTGCATTAAAAAGTAGTTCTGTTCATGTGGGCTGGATTTTTTCCAGCCCTGCTTGAAATCTAGGTAATTGGGTTAACTTGGACGGTTATTGGCTTGAATTTTATATGGTCCAATAACCGGATTTCTCTACCTGGGTATGGGTATAGATACAGTATGGTACTCGAATTTCTGTTACTATACTGTTTTTTTAAAATGTTAGATGGAAAATAGAAATGATTTGTACAAGCTCCAAATAGACAAGTTACATGCAAGCTATTATAAAAAAGTAAACCTCACCTAAACAAAGTGTAAAAAAAAAATTATTCTTTATTGGTGAGACTCACTTTTTTACAAAGGGCTTGTATGAGACTTATTTATTTGAGGTTTGTACCTACTATTACTCCATACCAAAACGTCGTCGTTTTGAAGTTGATGTTAACCCTCTCCATTCCCCTTCGACATTCATTAGGTCTCATTTGGATAGTGAAAGTGTTTCATCTCATCTCAATCTATTATTACAACTTTTTTAAATTTTCAAATAAAATATAATAAACAATTCAACATTTTCAAATTCTAAAACAATAATAACATTAAAAAATAATATTCTAATAATATTTTATTAAATTTTCAACTTTTATCTAAAAGCATATCATCTCATCTCACTGTCAAAACTGTACCTTAGTCTCTCTCCCGGGTACACTATTCTCTCTCCAACAGTGAACTCGAGCTTCTGCCATCCGCATTCTGTCAATGAGACTGCCATTAGACCTTTCGATCATCGCCTTGCTCTCTCTCCTTGGACCTTTCGGTAAGTCTCTCTCATTATCACAATTTTGGTGCTGGTTGAAGGCTCACCTTATAAAACTTTTGTTTATAAATATGATTTGAATTTGTTTATCAATATGAAAAATTATATATGTTTTGTAAAATCTGTCAAATTTCTTTTCGATTGCGACAAACAAACAAGTAAACAAATCGGACCCATGACTCAATTTCATGATTTACATGATGAAGTAGCTTGGCAGACTTGTAAGATGATTCTGAAAGCTGCTCTGTTTGGTTGTTTTCTTAAGATTTTTGTTACCAAAAATAACCCAATTTTTAAAACTTCGGAGATTTGCCTTCCCTCTTCATCTTTTTTCCTTTGAGGGTGAAAATTCCATAATTCAATGAACAGAAAAACTTCTTGTATGGTTTTTAAAAAAAAAATAAATGTTATCACTCTATTTGTAGTGGATCAATTAATTATTACCATATTACAATTACTCTCGGTTGTAGAGCCCACTAATTAAGATTTACAACAAATTCTCAGCCCATGTGAACATTTGTAACCAACTTAGACTTCATTATTTGGAACAGTATTTTTTAGAAATTAAACAACTAGATACAGTTGAGGAGTGCTTAACTGTGACGTAATCTTTTTAAAAAAGAGTAAGATCTACTATTAAAAAATTAATTTTTTTTATTACATAGGTCTCGTATTTATTCACTTTTTAAAAAAGAATTAAGCAACGCTTACGCATTTTACAACTGTAAAGATCATTTCTCTTTTTTAGAAATAATTTTGTATTGCATTTGCTTGTTTTGGAATGATTGTTAGAGACTAGTCTCCCCACGTTAAATTTAGTATAATCTTGTAATCAACTTAGTTTATCTATAAAATGCTTGCTTAGAAAGACCAAAAAAAAACCATGGCTAATAGCTAGTAACTAGAAAATGAGTTAATATGGGCATGTGATCACTAAAATGATATTTCTTTTAGGGCGAAAATGTAAAGAAGTGTGTGTTTTTTTGGGCGGACAACTTGGATGTCCCAGGATGGCAGAAATTCTGACTCTAAAATCATCTTATTCTGCCCCGTCTAGTTAAGCAACATAAACTAAAAATTGAGATTGATAAAACATGTAAAACAAAAAGAAACTATAGAGAAATATTAATTAATGATAAAATTTGAAATTATTTGATGAAATCCACAAGTCGAATTTAAATAGCTTTGAAACTCAAAATTATATGAATTTTTCTAAAAATAAAAAATGTTTTCTCATAGCAAATACCCTGAGTTAGAAACACATTGATTGAAAAGTTATTTAGTACAATAACTTGATGAAAAAGATATCACTTGGTATATAATACTGATTGCAAAACAAATAATGGAGAATACAGAATTTTTTTTTTTTCTTCAAGAACTAAATTGAAACAGATGCAGTACTTGATATTTGAAGATAAAATGGAGTATAAACCAAAGATGAAATGAAGAAAGAAGACAGAATTTGATTTTTCTTCCAACTCAAAAAACAAACCAGAAATTTTTGCCCCATGCACTGCAGTCAAGAGAAGCGGACTACAACATTTTGGTCTGCCTCTTAAGGTGCCGTTTAGATAGTGAGTTAAGATAAAAATTAAAAGTTGAATAAAATATTATCATAATATTATTATTTTAAAAATTGAAAAATTTATTATATCTTATGTTAAAATTTAAAAAATTATAATGATTAGATAAAATAAAAGATTTTAACTATCTAAACATGGCTCTGAGAGTTTTCAGTTACTTCAAAAGAAAGGCTTCTAAATTTGAGGATAGATAGATAGATAAATAAATAGAAGATATATAATTATTGATCAAGAGCATGGAAAAGAACAAAGCGATGGTAAAGCTAGTGGAGTACTCGTACCTTACAAGCTGCTTGGAATCGGTAGTCGGAGTACTTGTGAATCTGTGATACTTTTATTGAAGCTTTATCAAAACGTAATCCCATTAATTGGCTAGCATGCAGTCACGTGTCAAGTGTAAAACTACTTTTAAGTCAATATCATGGAAAAATTATGCTGAAAAATTATTGCATTATGTGAGGCATAGAAACCATTATAGGTGGGACATAGAAACCAAAGAGCAATTATTTCCCGACTCGTCATCCTATACTAACCATTTTATATATTTAATTTTTCTTTTCTAATTTTATTTTTATTAAATTAATTAAATTATTCTTCTCTTATCTTTATACCATATATTTATTATAAAAAAATTATATAATATGTGACGTGTGATTTAATAAGTAGAATTTTTCTGATTTCCACTTCCACCACGTACTTATTATGGTCAGTTGACAAGTCTGCCACACAGCATAGAAAGTTCTTACAATTGACAAGAAACTTTACCGTACAATAAGGTTAAATGAGGTAGAATGATTTTAAATAAAAGTTAAAAATTAAATAAAATATTAATTTTTAATATTATTATTATTTTAAAATTTAAAAATATTAAATTATAAAATAAAATGAGATGAAGTATTTTTATTATTCAAACGATGGGAGTAAGATTTGTTTTTTCCTAAAACTTTCAATCTATACTTATTAGATCGGAAATATTCATCGATTACACTGTTCAGAGTCAAACAAGTTGCTGGATTTTCGAGTTCCATTAAAATTCCCAAATTGTTCAGGGTCAAAGTCAGTGAGTAGATTACAGCACTCATTTACGGTAAATATAGAAGGATGATATCACAACTATTTTCACAATCTTTTATACTATTATATTTTAAATTAATTTTTTTTATTTATAAAGATATCATCATTTTATAAAAATACTCCGTATTAAAACATGATGGTGTAAAATGTTATGAAAATGATTGTATATCTACTATTACTCTAGGATCCAGTTATGATACAACATTGCTGATGAAAGAAGACATTTTTAGAACAATTTTACTACTTGTAAGCCTGAAAGAGAATATCGAACCATGAAAAATGAAAAGGGCATGAGAGAAAAGCCTATTGGCAAGTGATTGTGAGGCCCCAATTATTGACAAGAGAAGAACCGGCCACTACTTGTTGTAGGATTCATTAGGGTCTTTGTTAGAAATACTATATCAAAGTATACAGCGGAAACGATATTATTTAATTGGCAAATCGTAGATTTAGTGCAGTTGTTCCATAGATTCTCTGTTGTTGTTGTTGTTTATCCAAAATCTCCCGTATCGATGGTGGAACGTGCTATGTGATAATATACCAGAGTAACACTCACATATTCCACAATTTTGATGTAAGGACTAAAGAGAACCATTTGAGAGAGAGAACTTGTTTGTAATCCAAGTAAGTCATTTAAAAGGGAGATGTGTCATGTAAATAGTCCCTCTAAATATAACTTCCGGCTGGCTATTAATTAGGACCCACCATTAAGGCTCATAAAGCGACTTTTAAGCCACTTCATAATTCTCAAGAAAAGAGAAAGGAGTGCACTTTCTTACATTCATAAAAAAGTTGCACGCCATTTTCCTAATTATTGTGGAACTCACTTCAATGATATACTGAGTTCGTCACATAATAGAGCGCGGGAGAAATTATAGGATTGCAAATAGAATTATTTTCTTTTAAAAACTATTCAGGAGGGAAAAGTTCGTGGGAGTGAGAGGATCGACTACCTAATACTATGATGTGCTACAAGAAGTAATTACACCAACAAATAAGACAGGAAGAACTAAAATGGCATGTTTTGTTGTCACATTCCTTCTAATTCTCTAGAAAAACCTTCTGAGCCACAAGCATTTGGAAGGAAGAAACAACAATTTCAGATTAACCAAAAATAACTTAATACCAACATGGTGTTAGGAACAGTACCACAGCGAACCTCATAAGAAAAAATGTTAACAAAACCAATGATATTTACATGGGATTCCTCTTTCTTAATGGATACATGATTTATGTTTCGTCTTTCATTTGTTTCGATAATTGTACATTCCCATTCCCAATATATAGACATTAGACATATGCATAGCACACATCAACCTAAAGAATAACTCCCCCCCAAAGAAAGAACAAAAACAAAAAACAAAAGATATCGGCCTCGTCAAGAAATGTTGATTGGTGACTCAAAAATAATACAAAAACAGAAGACATCCAATGACTATGATTTATTTTTACGAATTACTATGAAAAATAATATGAAGATAATTATTATTTTTTCATATAATATTATATACGAAAAATACTATTATTTTTAAATCTAAGAAGAAATATAAAAAACAAATACTTGTATTATTTGTAACATTACTTGTATTATTAGTTGTTAATTTGTTCCACAAAAGTTCAATAAACCAAAATCTTCAATTTAGATTATTTGTAAGTTCATTAATATTATTATTATTATTATTTTAGAATAATAGAAAATATTAATTGTGGACAAAAATTTAATTTTGCAAATGAGGGCAAAAACGTAGTTGTGTAAATGGGGATAGTGTGAAATCAAAGAAAAATTACAGTTCACCTTTTTTACAAGTAAAAGGAGATATATGGCAAAGACCCTCGTGAGTTAGTACAATAACTTGATGAAAAAAATATCACTTGGTATATATACTGATTGCAAAACAAATTATATATATATATATATGGAGAATACAGAATTAATTTTTCTTCAAGAACTAAATTGAAACAGATGCAGTACTACTTGATATTTGAAGATGAAAATGGAGTACTATAAACCAAAGCTTATAAGCCGAGAACACCACGGAGACTCTTTTTCAAAAAAAACTTAAAATATGTGATTTGATGTCTTCTTCAAACTCAAAACCACAAACCATAAATCTTTGCCCCATGCAGTTGAAAAACGCCATTTTATTTCAAATTGGAAGAAAGCTTATAGCCCTTCTACTTGGAATTATGCAGCAACTGACTGGAAACTGATTTTAAATTGAATGCATGCAGCAATTGACTGGAAAATGATGGAGTTAATTAGTATATATGCACTGCTGTCAAGAGATCGAAGCGGAGCACTACAACATTTTGGTCTGACTCTAAGTTAGGTTTGGAGAATGAGTTGGGATGATGTGGGTTGAGATGAAAGATGAAAATTAAATAAAATATTGTTAAAAAATAATTTTTAATAATAATATTATTTTAAGATTTAAAAAATTTAATTTTTTTATTGTATTTTATGTAAAAAGTTGTAAAAATTATAATGATGAGATGAGATGAAATGAAAATTTATGTTTTGTTTTAGAGTTTAAAATATTATTTTTTAGTTTTGAAATTTGAAAAAACTGAATTGAAATTTGAAAAAGGTGTATTAGGATTTGAAAAAGTTGAATTGTTTATTATATTTTGTATGGGGATTTGAAAAATGTGTAATGATGAGTTGAGATGAGATAAAACTTTTAAAAAATTCTTAGCTTCCAGACCTACTTAAAGTTATGTTTGGGGGGAGAGATGAGATTTCTCATCTCTATCTCATCTCATCTCATCATTACATCTTTTTCAAATCCCCATATAAAATATAATAAACAATTCAACTTTTTCAAATTTTAATTGAACTTTTTCAAATCCCAAAACAATAATAATATTAAAAAATAATATTTTAAACTTTCATCTTAACACTATTCATAAAATTTTCAAAAATTTTCATCTTATCTCAACATCCAAACCTAATCTTAGTTTACTTTGAGCTACAACTACTCTCTGCAGACTTTTTCAGTTACTTCAAAAGAAAGGCTTGTAAATTTGGGAATAGATAATAAAAGGCATGTTGCGCTTAGATAAGACTGGTCTTCCAAACATTAGAATTTAATTCTGATTATGGAAATAGGCATGTTTAGATTGGGCTAGTGGTTTTTAATGTATAGGGTGTTTGCTTTTGGTTTTGTTTGTTTTGTGTTTGGGTGGTTTTTATTTACCTATTTGTAAACTCCTAGATGCTTTGTTTGTAATCACGGTATTCCTCCGCCATAAGTAAGGGCTGATTAATAAACTTGGGATATGATCGCTATGAGGATGACTACCAGCTCTTCTTAAAAAAAATATAAATAAAAAATAAATTTGGGAATAGATAGATAGATAGATGTAAGAGAAAGGAAAAAGATCGAACAAGAGCGATATTAAAGCTAGTAGAGTAGCAAGTACCTTACAAGCTGCTTGGAGGAAGACCTTTCCCAAATTTGGAGAGTTGGGAGTTGTGATACTTTTATGTATATATATAATGGAAGCTAGCTAGCCAATTAAAGCAAAGGTTTATCCAAACCTAATCCCATTAATTAGCCTACATATATAGGTTGGAGTGAAAAAATAAATCGTTGTATAGTGATTCGATTTTAAAATATGACTAAAATCAGATTAAATTAGATCGATTATACTCTCATATATAGGGCAATCACGTGTGGTGTAAAATTACCTTTTAAGTCAATAATTAAGAAGAAATTATGTCGAAAATATTGTTTTTCATCTTATATTTTTTTATTCTTAAATGTACATATTATATAATATATTTTAAGCTGCTATTATTTAATTTATAAAATCACCTAAAATGTCTAAAGTATAATCCGAAATAAAATCTAAAATTAAGTTTAAGGTTTCTCTGTGATTAACCACTGCAGTGGGGTATAGGGATTCAGTTTGAAGAGAGTTGACGGCATTGACTTTTAGCTGGGGGTAATTTGTTTTTTTATTTATTTAGGGAGCGGGATTTCGAAACTTTCATTTTAGCGGGAAGTTATGACGCCAAATGTGCTTATAGGTGGGGTATTAACAAAAAGATCTCTAAAATCTCTTACTATTTATACAATTTTCATACATTATATATTTTTTTATTTTATCAAATATTTATTATATAAATAGTGAATAGAAAATTTAAAATAATTTTAAAAAAATAAACTAAAAAAATTAAAAAATATATTAAAAAATTAAAATTTTTTAAAATATATAAAATATAAAAGAAGTTGCGCAGCAAAACTACTAAAGACAATTATTTGCCGGCAAAAGCCTAGTCTTGGTCAGTGGAGGACTCTGCTTGTATGCTATCCAGCTAGCAAGTTCGGCTTTTAAGAAACTTCCTGAAAGCTCGCAATTTTTTTTCACAATCTTTTATAAAATTATATTTTTTAAATTAAATATATTTTTACAAAAATAATTTATAAAATATCACCATTTTATAAAAATATCATTGTATTAAAACATGGTTCTGTAAAATATTATGAAAATGATTGTGTGTCTATTATTACTCTATAATTTAGGTATGATACTTGTTAACAAAAGAAAACATTTTTAGAACAATTTTGCTATTTATAAGCAGGAAAAAATAGAATATTGAACCAAAAGAAAAACGTATGGGGCAGTGAATGTGAGGCCCCAGCTCTTGATTGGAGACATTAATTTAGAGAAGCGCGATAGTTATAAAGAAATTATATAAAAATAATTTTATAAATTGATGTAATTTCATATGATTCATAATATCTATTTTATAATAAAAATAATTTTATAATTTGACAAATCATATTAATTTGTGACATTACTTCAATTAATGATGAATTGGGTGCGTGGAAAAATGGAACTTTGGAGAAAATATGAATCAAATTCTGCAATCGCCAATTATTAGCCCCATGAGAAATCAGAGGCCTATTAATCATGGATTGGGTAGGGGTTTTCTGTGCTTCGGACATTTTAAATTTGTAATTGATATATATGTAATTACAGTGTGGCAATAAATAGGATTGTAAATAGAATTATTATTTTTATATAAAATAGAAACTATTCGAGAGGAAAAAGTACGTCTAAGTGAGAAGGCCTAATTAATACTAATTATCAAAATAAGACAGGAACAACTAAATGGCATGTTTTGTTCTCACATTACTTCTAATTCTCCAGCAGAAACGTTCTGAGCCACAAGCATTAGGCCGGAAGAAATAACAATTTCAAATTAACCAGAAATAGCTGAATACCAACATGGCGGAACACCAAAAAGAACTTCATAAGAAATAATATTAACAAAACCAATGATATTTACATAGGATTCCTCTTTCTTACATTATTTCTGTTTCGCCATTCGTTTGTTTTGATCTTTGTACATTCCCAATATATAGACATTAGACAAAAAACAAACGACATCCTCAACAAGAAATGTTGACTGTGACTCAAAACTTGGTGCACAAGATCTTCCTACAACTTTGTAAGCCAACAATTTCAGTAGAGAACAATTTCGAAAGTTTCTGCTATATCAGCAGCCATGCATATGGCTCAGCTTGTACCCAAAACTTGAGATGAGTTTTTTTTGCATGCAGAATAATTTTCTAATAGTTATCAGAATTTTGATCTATTGCTTAACTCCAATATTCCTCCTTCCAAGAAACCTTCCACCATCTCTATAAAGAGTAAGTAGTACTCATCCCATGTCAAAAATAACCGAAAAACACAAAGCTCAACATGATTATGCAAAAACATTTAAAAAATGGTGGAACTTATGCATCTTTGAACATTGTTGAGCATTATCCGATGCTTGCTCTGATTTGATATCTTTCACAAAAGATACTGTTGTTTGCATTAATCAAAAACCTTCAAAAATACTGTTGTCTTCGTAGCTTACTTTCCATTTTCCTTCCATATCTAAAGATGAACAAAATTACATATTCACTGATCATGACATATTAACTTAAGAGAGGAGAGGCTTCTTTGCATTAAACTCACTTTCTATGTCATCTGCTGCATAGTAACCTTCCTTCCCTTTAGCCCAAAGCACAAAGTAAAGGCTGATGAACATGAGGAACATGCCAATAAGGCTGCATTATGAGAGTTGAATTGTAAGATATTCAAATGTATATGTGCTTCTACTTACAAGTCGACGTGGAGGACACACCGTCAAGATTTGGTTTGTAAGATAAATTTAAAATCAATTTTTCTTGTAAATCAAAACCTGCAATGTCAATGGTACTGAGAGTGTGTCCTTCACACTGACTAGGAAGTTTTCAAAATTTCACTAAGCATTATCATGTTGAATGGGAGGATACTAACTAAATTACCTTCCAATATTAATGGTGTCTCCTAAGGTGGCCACAGAGAGAATGACTGAGCAGACTGTACTAATGGGGCTAAACGTGGAAACAAAGACTGGCCCTCTTTTTTTCATTGCCCATCCGTTGAAGCTTACACATATTCCACTCACAAAACCTCCCTGCACATTCAGATGTTTACAAGGTATATATTATATAAATGGATGAGCAATGAATATACCTTAGAAGCATCGAGCTAGGGAGGATGATATATATTTACCAGTAGAGAAAAGGCAATCAAGTCTTTGATATTCACAAGTGGCCAACCAATATCAATTCTGTGATCTTGAATTTGTTGGACAGCTGCAGTCATAACCATACCCATCAAGGATGTTATTGCACACAAGGACATTGGTGCTGGAAAATCACTCAATGTTTTAGC
>QEOT01008430.1:11985-68959 GCA_003123785.1 Pterocarya stenoptera | reverse complement strand
CTCTCTCTCTCTCTCTCTCTCTCTCTCTCTCTCTCTCTCTCTCTCATTTCATGTTTCTGCCGCACGCCATGGAAAACAGTCGACACTACTAGCTGGTAACTGCAGCGACAAACCACCTCGCATGGCCGTCCATGTAAGACCACCTTGGGTCCTTGCCACTCCAATGGTTAACACGTGGTTACATGCCTATTGTTAAAAAAGAAATGATATTTACAATCATAGAGTGTGCAAGTGCTGCTTATTCTTTTGAAGAAAAAAATGAGTAAGGATAGGACCCACATGAAAAAATTAACTTTTTAATAATGGATTTCACTCTTTTTCAAAATGAATGCAAGGTGCTTGCACAATCCATGACTATATCTAGTATTAATCTTTTCGTGATTAAATCAGGAGAAATTAGAAGTTTAGAATTTGAAGATATTTTAGAGTTTAATCATATGATTATTTGGAGAAATTATGAAAAATCAAAGCATTTTGTGGAGAGATGATTTTTTAGGATTTCGAGGATTTTAGATATAGAGAAATATAGATTATTATTATTTTCATATATCTCAGGTTTTAATTATGAAGAAAGTGTTCAATTGAAAATTTACGCAAGTACATGACTAATTTATAGGTGGTGATGGATATTCCCTTGGTACTATTGTGAGAAATTTAGAAAAGTTAAAAAGTAGAGATAAGCGACGTTTATATGCTAGACTTTGCATAAAACGATTAGATTGTAGTTGATTTTATAAAAAAAAAAAAAATGAATGTTTTGTTATGTAAAGAAAACTTGAAAATAATATCGGTCATTTATCTGCACTACTCATGAAAATTCGTATAAGAAGAGAAAAATATTTTTGTTATGACTGGTGTAGACATGAGCTATTTTTGCCATTCTATTTCTGAACTTTGCAAAAAAAACGAATATGAAATTTGAAAATTTGAACATGATTATATGGAGATGATCTGAATCTGTTGTATTCTGAATCTGTTGTGTACTCTGTTATGATGTGATGGGATCTCTAAAAACCTCTAGCATGATATTCTGTTTCTGTTCTATACTCTATTATGATGGGATAGGATCTCTGAAAACCTCTGGCATGATATTCTGTTTTGACCTTATCACGGGTATAAAACTGTGGCCTCTGTTTAGGTTGGTACCAACTTTTCTGTTTTTGGTGCATCCACTTTGGAAGTAAAGTAATTTTCTTTGTGTTCTTTCCTGTATGCACATTTGGGACTCCGAGAATAATAAGAGGAATATTTCACATTTTTGTTACGCTCGGTAGGCTGCTGGGATTTTCACAATCCTACCATGGGGGTTAAACATAGAATTTTGTTCTGATTTAATGTTTCAGTTATGATATGCCAAAGAGATTTTTGTATATGAATATTTCTAAACTGTCACTCTGATATTTTGATAGCATGTTTTGGTTCTGCATTCTGAAACCAAAAAATATTTTTGTTCTACATTCTGAACTATGTAAATCTTCATGTTTACATACTAGGTAATGTTCTCTAATTATTGAATTGTTGATAACTCACCCATTATTTCCACAATATTTTCAGATGTTTTGGATGTTTCAGCTGAAGATCAAGAATAGAAAGCATGAGTATAGTGGATTAGGTGCAAAGAATGTACTTTGATTACTATAAAATTGCATTCAGTAGATTTGTTTTGTTCTGTTGACTTGGGTTATTGGGATGTTTTCAAACTTTGTGGTATCTTAGATTAGTTATACTAGAGTAGTTGATGTGAATTAGTGAGTATATATTTTATAGAAAACTTTGGAGTATATATACTATGTGGTTACAGGATGATTTTAGGTGACAGGAACCAACTCTCTAGACCTTCAAGTACAGGGTGTTACACAAAACTTGGCACACAAGAGATTAATGATGATGGAGTTCGCAAGATCTTCTTAGAAGTTTGTGAGCCAACAATTTCAGCAGCGAACAATTCCGAAAGTTTTTGTTATATCAGCAACCATATGGCTCAATTTGTACTCAGTACTTGAGATGAGTTTTTTTGCATGCAAAAGAATTTTCTAAAAGTTATCAGAATTCTCTATTGCTTAATTCCATTCCTCCTTCCAACAAACCTTCTACCATCTCTATAAAGAGCAAGTAGTACTCAACCCATGTCAAAAATAACTAGAACAACACAAAGCTCATCATGATTCTGCAAAAACATTTTTAAAATGGTTGAACTTATGCATCTTAGATCATTGTTGAGCATTATGCAATGCTTGCTCTGATCTGATATCTTATCTCACAAAAGATAGTGTTGTTTGCATTAATCATAACCCTTCAAAAGTACAAAAACAATGTTGTCTTTCTTGCTTACTTTTCATTTTCCCTCTACATCTAAAGATAAACAAAATTACATATTTGCTGATGACAGACTAACTTAAGAGAGGAGAGGCTTCTTTACATTGACCTCACTTTCTATGTCATCTACTACATCGTAACCTGCCTTCCCTTTAGCCTAGAGCGCAAAGTAAAGGCCGATGAACATAAGGAACTTGCCAGTAAGGTTGCATTATGAGAGTTGAATTGTAAGATATTCGAATATATATTTGCTTCTACTTACAAGCCAATGTGGAGGAGAAACACTTTTTCAAATCTCAAAACAAAATTAATTTAAAATTTTATATTTTAACAATATTTATTCAACTTTCATCTCACCTGTGTAACCAAACGAAGCCTTAAAATCAATTTTTGTTGTAAATCAAAACATATCATGTCAATAGTGTCGATGGTGTGTCCTTCACACTGACTTCCAAATATAAGTATTCAAATTTTCACTAAGCAACACCATATTGAATGGGAGAATACTAACTCAATCACCTTCCAATACTAATGGTGTCTCCTAAGGTGGCCACAAAGAGAATGACTGAGCAAACTGTACTAATGGGGCTAAGCGTGGAAACAAAGGCTAGCCCTCTTTTTTTCAGTGCCCATCCGTTGAAGCTTACACATACTCCACTAACAAAACCTCCTTGCACATTCAAATGTTTACAAGGTATATAATATATAAATGGATGAGCAATGAATATACTTAAGAAGCATCGAGGGAGGGTGATATTTACCAGTAGAGAAAAGGCAATCATGCTCGATCTGTTTCCTTCTTAACTGGAATTCTGTTTCATTTCTTAATTGATTGTAGTTAAGAAGGAAATAGAGTATTTAAGAGTATAAGTGAGTGTGCACGGATTTGCGAGACAAGAAGTCGATTTACTATCAAATTGTTGTAAAAGTCATCTTGGTAGGTACTAAAATGGATTAGACTCATAGTTTTAGACATTTTGGCAAAATTATCAAAGTGGGCAAGGGAAGTGTGGTTTTTGGTAATACAAGGGTTTGAGAGTAAACTTAGTGATGATTGGGAAAGTAGTTGAGATTTGTGAGCACCTAGGACTTAAATCTCATGGTTATAGATATCAAGTTTAATGATTTTAAGAAAAAGAGATGTTTAGAGATTCTGAGATGAAAATAGTGGAAGTAGAAAGCATGGATAGGTGGCATTGAGGAAGTGATGGTGAATTTATTAGAGTGTGCAAATAAAGTTTGCATGGTGGGTTGAAAGTAGACTTCATGAGGGTTTAAAAATTTGTTGACAAGAAATCATTTAGAATTTAAATCACATGGCTGTGGATTTTCAATTTTTGAGGATTATGAGGAACGATAAATTCTTAAGGATCACGAGTTGGATACCTTCATGAATCAAGTGTAAGATTAAGGATCCAAGACTGTAGAGAGTTATATTTTACTATCTATATGATGTTCATATTTTATGTTAAGAGTTTTATGTAATATTTCAAATGAAGTTAAGCCAAAAATTTGGGCGAAATATTATATTAGGCTTTTAATCGAGCTCATTGTGAAGGTTTATGTTTTTTTTTACCTAAATTGACACTAGAGTGTGTCATAATCCCCACAATGGGTGCAAATGTGCAATCCTAAAGGGAGGCATGTGAGGCACCAGGATAAGATCTCAGAGGATTAGAATCTTGGAACATGTTCGAAGATTCAAAAACAGGCTGTTAGAACTGTTGCACAGCAGCCCATGGGGAAGTCATTCGGGTTATGATAAGACCATCCATCGAATGCGGAGGGATTTTTATTACGAAGGCCTTAAGAAGGATGTTAAAGCGTTTATTCGGAACTGTGACGTGTGCCAACGAGTTAAGGTGGACAACACCCTACCTAGTGGGCTGCTATAGCCACTACCTGTGCCAACTCAATCATGGTCTCATATAATCATGGATTTTGTGGAGGGTTTGCCTAACTCACAAGGACTCAATGCTTTGTGGGTAGTGGTCGACAAGCTAACCAAATACGGCCATTTCATCCCTATCAAACATCCAAATACAGCTAGGGATATTGCTCATCTCTTTTTTAAGCATATTTTCAAACTTCACGGGCTACCATAGTCCATTGTCTCTGATAGTGACAACACCTTTACAAGCTAGTTTTGGCAAGAAATTTTCTCTTTGCAGGGTGTTCAACTCTATCTAAGCACGGCGTACCACCCATAAACGGATGGATAGTCGGAGGCCGTAAACAAGACCGTGGAGAATTACCTCTGTTGTTTCAATGGGGACAGGCCCAAAGATTGGGCGAGGTGGATTCCCCTAACGAAATGGTGGTACAACTCAACCCAACACTCATCCACCAGAACAACTCGCTATGAGGCTCTATAAGGACAACCACTTCCTCAACTACTAAATTATGTGCCAGGAATGGCACGTGCAGAAGCTGTAGACACTACTCTAAAGACTCGAGACTAGATTTCTCAGATGCTAAAACACAACATCACCAATGCACAGAACCGAATGAAAAGGTACTCATATCTCAGAAGTAAGGAACAACAGTTTAATGTGGGTGAAGAAGCAGTATACCTGCATCTCCAGCCTTACAGGCAGAGCATGGTGGCTTAGTGGCGCAGCCTCAAGCTAGCCCCTCGGTTTTTTGGGCCTTTTCGCATCACACAGAAAATAGGTCAGGTTGCTTACAAATTAGATCTACCATCATCTTCAAGGATCCACCCCATCTTCCATGTATCTTAATTAAAAGGAAAGCTAGGAAACCGAATCATTGCCTTACCCACATTACCACCAGAAGACGAAGAAGGAGTGGTCAAGGCCGAACCGGAAGAGATCTTGAACCGACGCATGGCTAAGGCCGGCAACCAAGCTTTGGTGGAGCTTTTGGTTCAGTGGCAGGGATAGACCGCGGCAGACACAACATGGGAATGGTACTCAAAGCTCAAAGACGACTTCCTCCACCTTGCAAGCAAGGTGTTCTAAACGAGGGAGATGTGTAACAACATCGGCCAACTAAGAGGAGCACACAATGGAGAAAGGCATCGCGGCGTGAAGATGGAAATAGAACCCTAAGCTACGGAAGTGACCGACAGAAGGAGAAGGAGTGAAGGGTGTGTTCTGTGTTTGAGTTAGAGATGGAAGTACACGAGTTTGACTTGTTCTCAATACACAATAGGCTGGGTTGTTTTTATTGTAATGGGGCTTTAGTTATTGTTATGAGTTTGGGTCATTGGGCTACAATTAGCCAACTTGGGCTAGGTGCTAATGGGCCTTCTATGTTATTTCTTATTAATTTACTTGTTTTGAGTCTATGTAAAAGGCCATGCACCTGGGTCAGTCTATTTCTATTTTGAGTCCGTATGTAAGGACCCTGTGGCCCAGTAGAGAGTCCTTTTATGTTGAAACCTGTAATCTGATAGGGTATCTGAAACATTTATCAAAAACCCTATTTCTCATCTAAACTTTCTGGAGGTGCTTTCCCTCGAAGGATGCATTGTTATTTTCCTATCCATTCCCCCTATCCATCTCATTTATTAACAGCAGTGTTACAAGTGGTATCATAGAGCTACCAATTCTCTATTGCTCAAAATATTACAAACATGGCTGAAGGCACAAGAATGACTCAATTACAAGGTCTTAATGCTGTAAAAAAAAAAAAAAAACAATTGAAGGGCTGGAAACAGAGGTAACAACCATAGAAAGGCAGCTTAAGGCAGTTATACAACAGTTAGCAATCATGACTGCTGAAATGCAGGGGCAAAACAACGATTCTTCTTCCGGAGTCCAAAATCATGAGGAGTCAGACCCACAGCGGCCACACAGCGAGGTCCAAGCTTGCACCATCAAACTTGATTTTCCAGTGTTTCATGGAGAGGATCCTGCAAGTTGGATTTACAAAGTGCATCTGTTTTTTTCTTTCCATAATACACTACCACAACACAAACTTAGACTTGTCTCATTTCACATGGAGGGTAAGGCCCTCACTTGGTTCTAAGGAATAGAAGAATCTGGACATATTCCAGATTGAGAGACATTTATTAAGGCATTATTAGTAAGATTTGGCCCTAGTGTGTATGATGACCCCATGGAGGCCTTGACAAGATTGAGACAAAATGGGACTGTAGAGGAATATAAAGCAAGGTTCGAAACCTTAGCTAACAGATTTAAAGCATTGACAGAGCCTTACAAACTCAGTTGTTTTGTTACTGGACTAAGTGATGACATCTAGTTGACTGTGAAAATGTCCAGCCCACTTGACTTAAACTTAGCCTACAGTTTAGCAAAAATCCAAGAAGAAAAAAACAACATCATAAAAAAAAAAACTCAACTAGATTTAGCCATAACTACTCCCCAGGCCCAGGCATCCTTAAAACTCCCAACCAGCCACCTTTTTCCCATCCAAAAAACCCACCATATGCCAATAAACCCTTTTCAAAACCATCATTTTCCATACAGAAAATCAACCAACAACAAATGCAAGAGAGGAGGGAGAAGGGACTATGCTATTATTGTGATTCAAAATGGCACCTGGGGCACAAGTGCGAAAGGCCTAAGTTGTACGTATTGGAAGATGTGTTGCTGGAAGTTGATTTGACAATGGCTGCTTGTGAGGATAGGTTGTGTGATGATGTCCCAAGTGAGGAAACAACCCCACCCAACCTGGTTGAAACCCAAAACAGTCTAGAAATTTCACTCCATGCACTCACCGGGTCTCACAGCCCAAGAACCATACGTGTGAAAGGACAAATTGGCAACCATTGGGTTACTATCTTGGTGGATATATGGTCTACTCACAGGTTTTTGGACCCAGCAATGATAAATAAAAATAAACTTCCTCTTGACACCAACGAGAGGGTGTAGGTGAGAGTGGCCATTGGTGAATTGCTTCCTAGTGAAGGCAAATGCAATGGGGTCAAGGTGTTAATCCAGGGAACTGTTTTCTCAGTGGATGTCCATGTTCTGGTCTTGGTGGGCTGCGACATGGTGTTGAGAATTGATGGGCTAAGGGACTTAGAGTCAATTTTATGGAACTTTGAGAAGTTGGTGATGCAATTTCAGCACCAAGGACGGTCGGTATCCATTCACGGACTGGCAGGAGCTAAAATGATAGAGGAATGAACTTTTAAGAGGCCCAATGGGCTAGAAAAAAAGGCATTATATTACAAGTGATAAAAGGGGTTAAAACCACTAGCTCAACAACTGTAGAGGAAGTTCCAGCAGTCGTAAAGCCACTATTACAGCAGTTCACAGATGTGTTTTCAGAGCCTAAAGGACTGCACCCATCTCAAACTCATGACTATGCCATAAACTTACTACCAAGAACCAACCTCATTTCCCTAAGGCCATACCATTACCCATACTACCAAAAGGAAAAGATAAAAAAAAAAAAAAAAAATGTAGGAACTCCTCTCTACGGGAGTTATACGGCCTAGTCAAAGTCCCTACTCATCCCTGGTGCTGCTGGTTTGTAAGGAAAATGGTAAATGGAGGCTATGTGTCGACTACCGGGGCCTAAATAAGGCCACTATCAATGATAAATATCATATTCAAGTGGTGGAAGAGCTTATGAATGAATTGTATGAAGCTAAGATTTTTTCCAAGCTAGATTTGAGGTCGGGCTACTACTAAATTTTGGTCAAACCAAAAGATGTGCCTAAGACAGGGTTTAGGTCGCATGAGGGCCACTATGAAAATTCTTAATTATGCCCTTTGGGCTCACTAACACACCATCCACTTTCCAAAGCCTCATGAACGAGGTATTTTGGCCATACTTGAGGAAATTCATGCTTGTATTTTTTGATGATATACTTGTGTACAGCAAAATAGTGGAGGATCATGTACGGCACATCCAAGTGACCCTTGACATTCTGTGGCAACATAAGTTGTACGCCAAGAGATCCAAATGCTACTTTGGGTTCAAGGAAGTAGGCTATTTGGGCCACCTAATCTTAGTGGAAGGACTACAGGCAAATCCCGATAAGTTACTAACGATGAAAGATTGGCCTCTGCCCAACTCCCTTAAGGGCTTAAGGGGCTTCTTGGGTCTAACAGGTTACTACCGGTGGTTTATAAAAGGATATGGGGGGATTGCCTCTCCCTTAACCCAAATGTTGAAAAAAGATGCTTTCAACTGGAGTGAGGAGGCGCGGCTGGCCTTTCACAAGCTCAAGGAGGCCGTCACCCAACCTCCGGTTTTAAGACCTCTGGATTTCTCAAGGCCGTTTATTATTGAGTGCAATGCCTTGGGCAATGCCATTAGGGCTGTTTTGATGCAGCAGGGTAAACCCTTAACTTTTTTCAGCCAAGCATTAAAAGGGAGGGCCCTTATGATGTCCACCTATGAGAAGGAGCTGTTTGCACTTGTATAATCCTTTCTTTAGTGGTGGCATTATCTATTAGGGCAAGCCTTTGTGGTGCGCACTGACCAGTAGAGTCTCAAGCACCTTTTGGACCAAAAGGTGGGCACCCCAATGCAACAACGCTGGATTACCAAGCTATGGGGTTATGACTTCATGGTGGAGTATAAAAAAGGGGGAAGAATAGAGTGACCGATGCCCTAGCAAGAAAGGATATGAAAGGGAAGGCTGAACTAATGCTGATTTCGTTTCCTAATGTACAGTGGATTGATGATTTGAAGGCAGCGTGTGAAGCTGATGCACAGGTCCAAAACCTGATGCAATCAATCTCGGAGGGCAAGCTGGGCCCTAAGTACACCATGAGGGAGGGCTTCTTACTGTACAAGAACAGGTGTATGTCCCCAAGCATGAGGAATTCAAAAACAGGCTGCTAGAACTGTTGCACAGCAGCCCATGGGGAGGTCATTTGGGTTATGATAAAACCATCCATCGAATGCCGAGGGATTTTTATTGGGAAGGCCTTAAGAAGGATGTTAAGGCTTTTATTCGGAATTGTGACATGCGACAACACCTACCTAGCGGGCTACTACAGCCACTACCCGTGCCGACTCAATCATGGTCTCATATAACCATAGATTTTGTAGAGGGTTTGCCTAACTTCTAAGGATTCAATGCTTTGTGGGTAATGGTTGACAGGCTGACCAAATACGGCCATTTCATCCCTATCAAACATCCAAATACAGCTAGGGATATTACTCATCTCTTTTTTAAGCATATTTTCAAACTTCACAGGCTACCACAGTCCATTGTCTCTGAACCTGACAACACCTTTATAAGCCAGTTTTGTCAAGAAATTTTCTCTTTGCAGGGTGTTCAACTCTATCTAAGCACGGCGTACCACCCTCAAGCGAATGGACAGTCAGAGGCCGTAAACAAGACCGTGGAGAATTACCTCCATTGTTTCAGTGGGGATAGGCCCAAAAATTGGGCAAAGTGGATTCCCCTAGCGGAATGGTGGTACAACTCAACCTAACACTCATCCACCAGAATAACTCCCTATGAGGCTCTATAAGGACAACCACCTCCTCGACTACTAAATTATGTGCCGGGAACGGCACGTGCAGAAGCTTTAGACATTACTCTAAAGACTCGGGACTAGATTTCACAGATGCTAAAACACAACATCATCAATGCACAGAACCGAATGAAAAGGTACTCAGATCTCAAACGCAAGGAACAACAATTTAATGTGGGTGAAGAAGTATACCTACGTCTCCAACCTTACAGGTAAAGCACGGTGGCTCAGCGGCACAGCCTCAAGCTAGCCCCTTGATTTTTTGGGCATTTTCGCATCACACAGAAAATAGGTCAGGTGGCTTACAAATTAGATCTACCATCATCTTCAAGGATCCATCCCACATTCCATGTATGTCAATTAAAAAGAAAGCTAGGAAACCAAATCCCTGCCTTACCCATGTTACCACCAGTAGACGGAGAAGGAGTGGTCAAGGCCGAACCGGAAGAGATATTGAACCGGCGCATGGCTAAAGATGGCAACCAAGCTTGGGTGGAGCTTTTGGTTCGGTGGTAGGGACAAACCGCGGTGGACGCAACATGGGAATGGTACTCAAAGCTCAAAGACGACTTCCCCCACCTTGTGGGCAAGGTGTTCTGAACTAGGGAGATGTGTAACAACGTCGGCCAACTAAGAGGAGCACACAATGGAGAAAGGCATCGCGGCATGAAGATGGAAGTAGAACCCTAAGCTACGGAGTGACCGATAGAAGGAGAAAAAGTGAAGTGTGTGTTCTATGTTTGCGTTAGAGACGGAAGTACACGAGTTTGACTTGTTCTCATTACACGATGGGCTGGGTTTTTTTTTTATTGCAATGGGGCTTTAGTTATTGTTATGAGTTTTTGTCATTGGGCTACAATTAGCCAGCGTGGGCTAGGTGCTAATGGGCCTTCTATGTTATTGCTTATTGATTTACTTGCTTTGAGTCTGTGTAAAAGGCCATGCACCTGGGTTAGTCCATTTCTATTTTGAGTCCGTATGTAAGGCCCCTGTGGCCCAGTAGAGAGTCCTTTTATGTTGGAACCTGTAACCTGATAAGGTATCTGAAAACATTTATCAAAGACCCTCTTTCTCATCTAAACTTTCTGGAGCCGCTTTCCCTCGAAAGAAGCATTGCTATTTTCCTATCCATTTCCCCTATCCATCTCAATTATTAACAGCAGTGCTACATTACATCGCTCTTTAGGTTTTTATTAATTTAATTTCTCTCTTGTTTATTTTCACCTCGTAACAGACTCTCGCTCCCTCTCCTATGAAATTTCTGAAACTCTTGGTGCCATGCATTCGGGAGCCGTGGAAACGTGTGGTAGTTGAGCCCCATCACCGAAGAAATTAACGATCGTCTAGCACCCTTTCCTCCTCGTCGTGCATCTCTGCGGTTTAGGCGTGCTATATATCATCTTCTTCACGCTGGTAGGTCTCTCTCTCTCTCTCTCTCTCTCTCTCCATTTTCATATCTTTATCTCTCTATCAGTGTTCATCTCCACCAGAAAGTTATGATAATTGTTTTCGTTATTATGTTATTTTTTACTATTCTCTATGTGGCTGTGCACCACACCATTATTTGAGGGTGTTTGTTGTCGTCAAACCCTCTCTTCGGACACTGGGATTGATTGACGGTAACTTCCTCTCACTCTCACACACACCCACTTTGATTTTTGACTTCTCTGTACTCCACAAATTCACATTCACAGATTTTCATAACAGAACATTTCTATTCTCGGGATACATTGCTGCTACCCAACGCCACCTTCAATCTTCTCGTTACTACTCCATCGTGCCCACCTTGTGTGACCAAGCCGTAAGTCATCACCTCTGTTCGCGGATTCCATTGTCAACGACCACTTCCCCACTACATTGCAACTACTACACTGCTACACATGTAGGTGATTGTTTCTACTATTTGTTAGGTTACGTGTGCGATATGAATAAACTACGAGTGCTAGAAATTTTTAACAAAATATGTTTGTATGGTTAAAATTATTGGGTTTGCATTTTATTATTGGATTGCTGTGTTGAGGGTTTCCTCTGTTGGATGAAGTGGCTGGAGGAATGTATGATGCAGGCTGTTTGAGTGGATGTTGGTTGTCGGGGTTGATGTATGTGGAGGATTGAGTTGGTTTTATGGGTTGCTCTAATTTATGTAAGGGATGTTAGAGTTGACGTTGAATTTACTTTAAATTTATATTTTTACTGTTGGATTGATGTTGACTATGGGATAGTTGATGTTGTTGCTGTTCATATTGGAGGTTCTCTTGGTTGTGTTAATTCTCTTGGAGTAAGATTGGATGTGTTGGATGATGTGATAGGTTTTGTTGGACATGGAGTTTAACATAATGGTTGTTTTGGTTTGAGTCCACATTAACTGCTTTGGGGTTGTATCCATGTTGTTTTTGAGGTGATATTGGTTGTCAGGGTGATTTATTGGTTGATTGAGTGATGAAATGTATTGGACTAGTTGAGCTGGAATTGTTGCAAGTCTTGTGGATGTTTGACTTTGACTTATGGGCTGGTTGGGTATTATATTTGAGTCGGGCTACTCTGCCACCCAGAGTAGCCCGCTCTACTTGACCGCTTGTGGTTTTTCATCTTTTTATTTTTTTTTTATTTTTTTATTCACATTTTTTAATAGATTAAATATTTTAAAAAAATAAAAAAAAAATACACCAATACACTTAAAATCACTTCCTTAATCACTAAGTAAAAAAAAAAATACCAGGCGGTACATTTGGGCGGTATGTTTGGGGCGACATAGTAGCCTTTTTCATTATATTTTAGTGTGGTTTGCGTATAACATGTGGAGAGTGACTAATGTAGTGTTGAGGGCTGGTTATGATGTGCGTAATAGTGTAGTATGTGAAATGGTTGAGTGGTTTACATACCGGATGTAAATGAGTGCTGGTTGGTTGTTGGATTTGTTGGTTTGTAGGCTGTTTCATGTACTTAACTAGTTATGAGCTTGTTTTGTTCTATTCTTGTGGAGGTGAAATATTTGCTAGCTAAGTTATGTACTACTGCGTGGATATCAACGTGTGAACAAATATGTTTTGATTTAGGTTATTGTGATAAACAAAATTACGATCTCAAACCGTAGATAATACGCTGCAAGAATTAGGTAAGCGGGGTTCCTATGCTAAACTTTGCATAAAAAGAAAATTAACTGAGATTGATTTTATGAAAAATGTACATGATATGAAAAATGTGAAAATAATCTCAGTTGTGTGTTCTGCGTTACTCATGAAATCTATATGAAAAGGAAAGTGTTTTCTGACATAATTGGTGTAGACATGACCAATATTTTGACATGTTTCTGAAATGTGCAAGAAAACGAATATTAAATTTATGAATTTCGTACATGTTATATGAAGATGCTCTGAATCCATTTTGATTATGTGAAAATGATATGAAAATGTTCAGTACTCTGTTTGATATGACATGGCATCTAAAAAAATTTTGGCATGATTTTCTGATTATGTTCTGATTCTGTATCTCATTTTGTTTTTGGTTCTAATACAATGATTCTTATTCTATTATATGGTTGGTACCAACATCTTTAATATAAGTGCACCCACTTTGGAAACAAAATACTTTTTCTACATCTTTCTTGTGTGCACACTCGGGGCTCCGATAATAAATAAGAGAAAGTTTCACATTCTAATATTGTCTAGTTTGGCTACTGGGGATAGCACAACCTTACCACGAGAGGTTAAACATGGTATATGATATAATATAAAAATATGATATGATATGAAATGATATGATAAGTTGAAGATGTTCAGTCATGGTATGCCAAAGGGTCTTTGAATATGAACAGTTTGAAATGTCACTCTGATATTCTAATAACCCGTTTTTGAGATATGCATATTGAAACTGAAATGATTTGCTACTGCATTCTGAACTCTCTAAAAATGCTCATACTTACATACTAGTATATGTTTTCTACTTATTAAGTTGTTGATAACTCACCTCTTATATCCACAATATTTTTCAGATTATTTGAATGTTTCAGTTGAGGATCAAGATTAGGGAGTATGAGCTAGATTATTTAAGTATAGTGGATTAAGCACAAAAGAATGGCATTGTTATAGGAGAATGTTATTCAATAAAATTGTCGTGGTCGGATGACATGGTATGTTGAAAGGTTAACATTTTTATTAAGATTTTGTGATGTGTTTAGTTAATTATTTTTATTTTTATTTTGGATAAAAACTTTAGGGTTTATGTTACTACGAATTCTCTAGGGTTGGCAGTTTTTTTCGCATACGTTGCATGGCTTTCACTGGGAGCCTTGGCTCCTCGAAGTCAGCAGGGAGGCTTTGTTCCTTTACGGATATGGTCTCCCAATCACCTCAACCTCTTCCAAAGGTGATGATCCCTTTACGTCCTCCGAAATCCATTGATGGCAATCTACGCATCCTTTTTTCAAAAGAGGAAATTGAACGCTTTACCACGCCTTTCAAATTTTCGATGGTTTTGAAATTCCTAAGGCAAAGACCATCCCTTAATAACATCAGATCCTTTATTTGTAGCAGATGGGGACTCACTATGCAACATGTTGTCTCCTCCATGCAGAAGCCAAGGAACGTCTTTATCAGGCTTACATCGGAGGAGGATTTCCTGATGGCCTTCTCGAGAGAGATTTGTGAGATGGAAGGAGTGTCATATAGGACGTTTCATTGGAATACAGATTTTAACGAGGAAGAAGAACCATCCATGGTCCCTGTATGGGCGTTTTTACCAGGTGTCCCTCCCAATTTTTATCATGATTCCTTTTTGAAAAATATAGCTGCGCTGATGGGGCATTTTATACAGCAAGACAACAGCACCAGGTGTACTACCAAAACAAATGGTGCAAGGGTGTGTTTAGAGATGGACGCCACCACTGATCCAATTCGTGGAGTATGGATCGGTTTACCTCATCCGAAAAGTTTCTTTCAAGATGTGGTTTATGAAACCCTTCCTGCATTTTGAGGGATCTGAAAAGTGCAAGGACAAAACGCTATGACCTGTAAAAAGGATGGGAAAAAAATCAAAGGAGGAGCCGAGGAGAGGTGAAGGAAAAAAGCATGATTGTATATGGCAAAGAAAAGAAAAAGAGGAGACAAAAAGGAGACCTTGAAAGTAACCAGTGGTGGAATGGAGGGATCACATGAAATTGAGGCTTTAAAGAATCCAATGAATCAGATTACGGTAGAAGACAATAATGAAATGGAGGAAGAAAATAGGGTTATGAATGAATTGAGCCAAGATGTTGTTGAGCAGCAAATTGTGTTATCAAAGGAACTTGTTAGATTCGAGCCCATTGAAGATTAGGCTACTGATGGCTTTCATGCTATGGCTAAAGATGATGTCCTTGATGTTAGCAAGAATTTTGGTTTGGAATTTGTCAAAGAGCACGACGAGAATGAGGTATTTGAAAATGTTGATGAATTGATAGTTCAACAGTTTGCTGAGAATGATATGGGTAATGGGGTTAATGAACAGAGGACTGAGAAGGAAAGTGCCCAACAGAATTTGGAATTGGTTCAGGTGATGTCCGAGAATGAGAAGGACCAGTTAATGCCACTGAGTAAAGAGAAGGAATTTTATTAAAATTTTGAAAATAATGGAAAGGTTGATAAGGGAGGACCGAAAACCAGGAGCTCGACCAGGGTTGCAAGCAGACCCAATAGAATGAATTTATGATGAGTCCTTTCATGTATTGGAATGTTAGAGGGATTGGGACCTTGAAAAGACATTTGAAGAAGCTTGTGTATAAATACAAACCAAATATTTTAGCTGTGGCAGAACCTTTCAATAATGAGGCCAGATTACAAAAGCTGAAATGTGATTTGAATTTTTCTTGTAGCTAGTCTAATGAAGATGTTGGGGGGGGGGGGAATTATGGATTGTGTGGAATTTTGAAGTTGTGGTGTCGATTGAAAATAGGAGTGGACAACATGTTACTATTTCGGTGCAAATGTAATCCCATCATATGTTTATCACCTTTGTATATGCGAAGTAACCAAGACAGACATGAACTTTGGGCCAGGTCAGAAGGATCCATTCCATTAGACTCTTCTTGGATGATAGTTGGGGATTTCAGCATTATTTCTAATGACTCTAAAAGACGTGGAGGGAGAAGGAGGCCATCAGTTGCTATGGAGGAATTCAATTAGTTTATCAATGGTAATGGCATATTCGATTTAGCTCATAGTGGTAATACTTTATCTTGGTGCAATGGGCATGATGGGTGGACAAGGAGTTGGGCACGTCTAGATCGCACTCTTGTTAATGGTTCTTTTCTTAAAAACCATGGGGGAGCTCATTTGGTTGAGAAGAGTATCGTTAAGGATGATAATTTACTACTTTGTCAGCTTCCTTCTTTGCAGGAAATTAAATAGGCCCTTTTCTCCATTCCGATTGATAGCAATCCAGGTTCAAATAGATTTGGCTCAGGTTTCTTTTGAGCTGGAGTATTATACAAAGTGATGTTGTGGAAGCTGTGAGAGATTTTTTTCAGTGGCATGGTTCTTCCTCAATTTTACACTGCTTCCTCTTTAGTACTTATTCCAAAGGTGGAGAATCCTAATGGTTTTGATAAATTCAGACCCATTAGTTTATGTTCAGTAATCTATAAGGTTTGTTCAAAAATTTTGGTGGGTCGATTATCTCCCATGCTTATTCGGTTAGTGTCTAAAGAACAAGGTGCCTTCATATTGGGGAGAAGCATATTTGATAACCTAAGCCTGACTCAGGAAATGCTTCACAGTATTAACAAGCCTTCAAGAGGTGGTAATGTTATTCTAAAGATAGATATGGCCAAGGTGTAAGATAGTGTTGATTGGAAATTTCTTTTACACATTTTAGCTTCATTTGGATTTTTGGAACAAGTGTTGGAACTAATTAAGCAATATGTTTGTTCACCATGGTAATCTATTGTCATTAATGGTACACAGAAGGTTTTTTTCAAAGGAGGTCGTGGTTTGAAGCAAGGTAATCCCATTTCTCCATTCCTTTTTATTGTTGAGGAAATTTTCTCATTTGTTGAATGCTAAATTTCAAGAAGGTAAAATATTACCTTCTTATCACCCAAGGGGAGCCCCTATTATATCACATTTACTATATGCAGATGATATTATTCTCTTTGCAAATGGTGGTACAAAGTCTTTAAGGGAGATCAAAAGGACAATTACAACTTATGGATCTTGGTCGAGACAAAAGGTTAATAAGGAGAAATCTTCAATGGTTTTTTCTAAACACATGGCTCCTACAAGGAAAATGGCGCTTCCGAATATAATTGGATTTAAGGAGGATAGTGTACCTTTCAAGTATTTAGGGGCTCCTTTGATTACGGGCAGATTGCAGGTGAAACATATGGATGAGTTAGTAGAGAAAATACAAAAGAAAATGGAAGGATGGCAAACCAAGTTGTTATCTAATGGAGCAAGAATTTGCTCTTAAGACATGTACTGTCAAGTATACCTATCCATTTAATGTCCATTATTCAAGTCCCGACTTTGGTGATAAAAAAAAATTAAACAGGATATTGAGCTCATTCTTTTGGGGTATTTTGAATGGAAAATCTAAAAGAAAATGATGCTCTTGGGATAGAATTTGCAAGCCAATACAGGAGGTTGGTTTGGGAATTAGAGTCTTTAAGGATGTTCAAACTTCTTTACATATGAAGTTGATAGAGCATTCTCTATGGACTAAGTTTTTTACGGCCAAGTATGTGAGAAACAATCATATTTCTCTGGTTGATGCAAGAAAAGAAACTCGGTTTTGGAAAACTATTCTTAAGGATAGGTTTGGGGTATGCGATGAGACATAAAATTCTTATATCATCTCATCATTACAATTTTTCCAAACTCCCATACAAAATATCATAAACAATTCAACTTTTTCAAATCCCAAAATAATAATATTTTAAATTTTAATCTAAAAAAAAAAATCTCATCTCACTCCCAAACATATCCTAAGTGTATCCCAAGGGTGATTGAACAATCAAAATGGAAGGTTAGAGATGAAGAGATTTCATTTTGGAGGGACGAATGGACATTGGATGGCCCACTAGCTTATCAATTTGAGGTGAATGTATGTCCAAATCTTCTCGTTAAAGACTGTAAGATAGATAATGGCTGGAATGTGGATTACTTGCAGGAGTTGGTCGGAATGTATAAAACAGATGAGTTGTTGGAAGTTTTGGGAAGGAGTAAAGAGGGAGTTGATTTATTAATTTGGACAACAGAAAACAATGGGAAGTTTACAACAAAAATGCATGGCAATGTATCAGAATTTCACCTCCAAGAATCAACTGGTTTGAATGGGTGTGGCATCCTTGCCTTCTAAAAAATATTTATTTTGCAACATGGAAAGCAATGAATAATGCTTTTAAGTGTTGATGATAGAATAAGGAGAGTTGGAATTTCATTAGCTTCAAAATGTGATTGATGTATGAATCCTGCTTATGAAGACCTCAATCATGTGCTGGCTATGCGAGATTTTGCACAAGAGATGTGGCGATGATGTTCGAGCTGTCTGGGCATTCCTTTTGTCACTAGTAAAAGTTAGAGAGATATTGTTGGGGGATGGTTTAGGCGTACAAGGAAGTCAAGTCAGGTGGGTAATCTACTGGGCTTAATACCGTGCATTGTGACATGGCTGTTGTGGAAAAGGAGATGTAAACTGCGCATGGAAGATAAGCTAGACAGTATAGAGACAACATGGTTTTCATTCAAATAGGGTGGCATGGGCTGGTATGAAACTGAAAGATGGGAAGACTCTGTCTCGCCATGATGAGGATATTTTGCAAGATCTCAGTATATCGTTTAAACCCCCAAAACAAAAGATCAGCATGCGAGTAAAGTGGCAACGTCCAATAGTTGGGATTTATAAATTAAATGTGGATGGAAGCTGCAAGGGGAACCCAAGACAGGTAGGTGCAGGTGGCGTGCTCCAAAATCATCTTGGTGAGTTAATGGGTGCTTTTGCAATTCACCTTGGATAGAGGACCATAACTTAGCAAAAATGATGGGTTTGCTTCATGGTTTGCGTTTAGCTCGTGAACTTCATACTAGATCAATTGAAATTGAGATGGTCTCGATGATTGTTGTTCAATGGGTGCAACGAAACCAATGTGGAATTTGGTACCTTAGGATTTTTGGGAAGAGATTAAAGTATTCTTAGGCACTTTTTCATATCAGATCAACCACTCTTTTAGGGAGAATAATGCGGTGACGGATGGTTTAGCCAAAATGGGTTCAGAAGGAATCTCAAAGACTTGGTTCATTTGGCAGGAATTACCACAGGCAGTGAAAGGATGGATCAAGCTGGACAAAATTGGGGTGCCTTATTTGAGACTTGGTTAATATAAAGTAGTCCTTTGATTCTTTGTTTATTGGTGTTTTGTAATGTTGGTCCATTATTATTTCCACGGTATTCTTCCGCCACAAATGAGATTTTTTGAATAAACGATGGAGAGGTGTTGTCCTTTTTCTCAAAAAAAAAAAGTTAATTATTTTGGAATAGTTGGTTTAAATCATCGAGATCTATGTAATTGAGAAATTAGAGTTTATATTTGCACTGTGAGATACAATTTTAAGTGAGAAGAAGTAACTCTTCAACCCATCTGGGACTGAAGCGTTACACATGAAGTAACTCTCCGATCCATTCAAGACCAAAGCATTACAATAGTCACCATCATCAATTCCACCATTAGTCATTATGTTTTTGAAAAAGATGATCAAAAAGTGATGGGATATATCACATTTACACAATGGAATGAAAGTCGGATAAGAATATAGTATACAACATTACTCTTAGACAATAAAAAAAAAAAAAGTCCTTCGATTACGATCCTTTGAATTGGTCAAGTTCCTTGGTAGGTGAGTGAATTATGTTGAAGGTGGATGGGTGTAAAGTCCATATTAGCTTTCTACTAAAGCGAAATAGGTTTTTTTATTTTTTATATGGGGATGGGGGATTCGATTCTTGGTTGTCTTAGTAAGAAACCAAGGTGTTGCCAATTGATCTAAAGGATCTTAGCAGAGTGAAATAGAATTTAAATTATTCTATTGTGAAAAATAAAATAAAGATTTGAAAGAAAAAGAAGACAAGAAAAAATTCTTACATTTTTTGGAACAATTCTTGTACATATTAAATGTGGATGTGCTAAGTGGTCAGTAATAGCACTATTCATCTAGGCCAGATTTTTTTCTGACCTGGTCTGGAACCATGAAAACTGGATTCCGGTTCAGGGTTTTAGCCCGGATCAAACTCGGGCCGAAATCCAGATTTCAAAACCCAAACCAACCCGGGTAGGGTACCGGATTTAAAATCCAGTACCCGGGTCTTGGATTTAAAATCCAGTACCCGGGTCTTGGATTTAAAATCCAGTACCCGGGTCTTTAAAAAAAATATCTACTTTTCGTCATCTGATTTAAGAAGTAAGGGTATATATGTAAACACCAAAACAAAATAAGGTTATATATGTAATTCAGCACTATATATATATGTAGAATTGTAAAATCATTCATCACCAAAACCCTACTCTACGCCGCACCAGACCTCTGCGTCTCTCACAAAGGGTTTTGCTTGCCTGTTTACTAACCACCAAAACAAAATAAGGTAATTATTATTATTAGGTGGTCAGTAATAATAATAATTATAACTTCTTTTCGATTGCGATAAACAAACAAGCAAACAAATTGGACCCATGACTTGATTTTATGATTTACATGATGAAGCAGCTTGGTGGTCTTGAAAGATAATTAATCTGAAAGCTGCTCTATTTGGTTGTTTTCTTAAGATTTTACTTACCAAACCGGCTTATCACCTAAACCTAGATCCTTCCTATACATTCCACATATCAAAGAGATGAGGACAAAGAAGCATGAGCCAATAACACAAGTGGTAATGGCAAGATCTAGGGAATGCGCTAACACAGCATATGCACCTGTGATAAATGCCAGCATCATTGTTCCCATGGCCATCAAAATAAAATTGAAGGCCAGGCTAAGAAAAGTGTTGCGAATTTTATCAGATTCGATTCCATCATTTTTGGCTTCTTCAGATTGGGTGGTATGCTTGAACAAAAGTGGAATGAGTAGATGAATAACAACAGCAGAACTAGATAGTACCAAAGATATGGCATCAGTGATAATGAACGCTTTAAAAGCAGCATTTCTCCTCAAAATTGCAGAGCCTTCATAATGTGGGTCACCTCCAGTACCAACAAAACCACCAGGCACGGTTATGGCCGCGGTAAAGGTCACGGTTGTGATGAGGGTAGCCACTACCAAATGTGTTTGGGCCACTTTCTCCAAATATTCTTTCCTCTCCTGCTGCACCTTTATCCTGAATGCTCGTACCCTTACCATTTGGTAGTGGATTGAATATCCAGCTTCTGTAAAAATTTTAGTGGATTGAATAAGTGTGAGCATTAGTATTTTTCACTTAGTTTATGACAAACAAAGCCGTAATCAAGATATAGGAATAATACTACTTGCATTTTTCCTTTATAAAATATATTGTTTTTGAAAGAGAAGAAACCAATCAAGTCTTTGCAAAATTTATTGAACAAAGGGTATTTAACAGCTTCGATCGGGGGAAAGGACATGGAGCAGCAGGGCCAAAGTGAAATCTCAATCATGGGTTGCAAACCCACTCCAGGCTTGAATCGATCGAGTTGCATGCATATTGGGCCATGACCAGGTCGATCTAGTTTTACCCAACGAACAAGATATATATCCTAAACCTCAATTTTGAGAACCAACAAAAAGAAAAGAAAGCATGAGCTGTGCCACTTTTACATTTTCAAAGAAAAATAATATATAAATATATTTATATATATATATATTTATATCACTTGGTGTACTGATTGCAAAACAAACTATGGAGAATACATAATTTTTTTTCTTCAAAGAACTAAATTGAAAAAATGCAACGTGCATCCCAATAGAAAGTCCAAACCACAACCTATATTGTAAAAGTACTTGTCGATGATACAATTGGAACCTCATTGAAACATCATAAAGAGTAAAATATTCTCCTTCATAAGTAATATGGAATTCTATACACTACCTACTCTTAATGTTAGTTATCATAATGGAGTATCACAATCTCATTGGGGGCATGGTTTAAGTTTCACATTTCTAGTTAACATATGCTTTGATACCATTTGTAGTTCCGCAATGGAAGACCCAAGTCATATGGCTTATACTCCAAAATAACTAATTAATGATATAATTGGAACCCATTGGAACATTATAAAGACCAAGAACATTATAAGTTTAGAAGCAAATCAAAGTCCAATGTTACTCTTTTTCTTTTTCTTTTAACTTAAAATATATGTGATTTCATTACTTCTTAAAACTCAAAACCACAAACCATAAATCTTTGCCCCATTTGCATAGCAGCCTTTTTATTTCAGAGTACTCATGTAATTGGAAGAAAGCTTATAGCCCTTCTACTTGTGTGGTACTCTGAGCAATTTGAACCCTACGTGGAATTATGCAACAAATGACTGGAAATGATGTTAGCATGCAGCAATTGACTGGAAAATGATGGAAGTATATATGCAGTCAAGAGAAGTGGAGCACTACAACATTTTTGGTCTGCCTCTTATAAGTTTATGTGAATGAACAATAATTACCTTGCTGCCAATTTGGTTATTGCAATGCAACGACCTTCTTGATCCTCTGATACACGCTAATTAATTTTTGCCTCAACCTTCTTGGGAAAAGAGCAAGAACGAAAGTAAAGCTGGTGGAAGAAGACCTCTCTGTTGAAGCGAAGAATGCATTGAAAGTTGGAGTTGTACCGCATGATACTTATATTGTAGCAAGCTAGCTTAAAGCAAAGGTTTAACTTGTATTATATCGTAGGAATAAAGTTCGATCTAACGATGCCTTGCTTATTGAAAGTTTAAATTTGCAATTGGTATTTATGCAATGAGTAATGCCACTCATCATTCCATGATGTGATATTAAATGAATGGAAACTATTTATTATATTTCACTTTTAAACCTATCATCTAATGCTACGTCATGAGATAATGAGAAAATAGATGATGAATAAATTTTTCTTATGCAATTACTGTGTGTAAAAAAATAGGGTTGCAAATAGAAATATTTTCTTTTAGAAACTATTCAAGAGGTCAGGAAATGTATCTTGGAATAAAGTTCTTATGATACCTTACTTATTGGACGTTTCAAATTTATAATTGGTTAGGTATGTAAAAAAAATAGGATTGCAAATGTACTTACTTCTTTTGCTAATCTTAAACCAACCCAATGCAAATCCCATACCTAGTACCCGACCCTTCGAGTACTACGATGTGCAACAAGAGATAATTAAACCAACAAAGAAGACAGGAAGAACTAAAATTTCTTGTTTTGTTGTCGCATTCCTTTTAATTTTTTTAGCAGAAACTTTTTGAGCGACAACCGTTGGGCCTTGGGCGGGAAGAAACAACAATTTCAGATTAACCAAAAATAGCTGAATAACGACATGATGGGTTTAGAACACCAAAAATAACTAGAAAAATATTAACAAAACCAATGTTATATACATGGGATTCCTCTTTCTTGTTCTTATGCAGGTCCCGAGACGGATTAGTTAATACATGATTTCTGTTTCCCTTTTCGTTTGTTTTGATAATTGTGCATTCCTAATATATAGACATTAGACATATCCTAGTATACCACGTCCATCATTAACCTAAATAATAAGTACCCCCCCCCCCCCCNGAATCAATGATGGAGTTTGCAAGATCTTCCTAGAACTTTGTCAGCCAACAATTTCAGCAGAGAACAATTCCGAAAGTTTCTGTTATATCAGCAGCCATATGGCTCAGCTTGAACTCAAAACTTGACATGAGTTTTTTTGAATGCAGAAGAATTTCTAGAAGTTATCAGATTTTTCTATTGCTTAACTCCATTCCTCCTTCCAAGAAACCTTCTATCAGTCTCTATAGAGAGTAAATAGTACTCGATCCATGTCAAAAATAATCGAAACAACGCAAAGATCATCATGATTCTGCAAAAACATTTAAAAAATGGTGGAACATATGCATCTTTGAACATTGTTGAGCATTATGCAATGCTTGCTCTCTGATATCTTTCATGAAAGATACTGTTGTTTGCATTAATCAGAAATTTTCAAAAATAGTATTGACTTTCTTTCTTACTTTCCCTTTTCCTTCTACATCTAATGATGAACAAAATTACATATTTACTGATGACATAATAACTTGAAAGAGGCCTCTTTGCATTGAACTCACTTTCTATGTCATCTGCTGCATAGTAACCTTCCTTCCCTTCAGCCCAGAGCACAAAGTAAAGGCCGATGAACATAAGGAACGTGCCAGTAAGGTTACATTATGAGAGTTTTGAATTGTAAAGATATTCGAATGTATATATATATTTATGCTTCTACTTGCAAGCCGGTGAGGAAAACGTACCGTCAATATTTGATTGGTAGGAGAAGTTTAAAATTAGTTTTTCTTGCAAATCAAAACATGTCATGTTAATAATGTCAAGGGATTATCCTCCACACCCTCATATAAATATCATATTGAATAGCTAACTAAATTACCTTCCTATATTAATGGTGTCTCCTAAGTGGCTACAGAGAGAATGCCTGAGCAGATTGTACTAATGGGGCTAAATGTTGAAACAAAGACTGGCCCTCTTTTCTTCATTGCCCATCCGTCGAAGCTTACACATACTTCGCTCACAAAACTGTTGAGTATTGTGGAAACTGGTCCACCGCTCGAGCGAAATCTCTAGCCGCTCGAGCGAAGGCAAGTCAGTGAGTTCCGTGCAACAACTGCTCGACAAACAACTCGAGCGAAGGCAAGTCAGAAAAGTCTGCTCTACAGACCGCTCGATAGATAGCTCGAGCAGAGGGAAGTCAAAGAGGTCCGCTTGACTCATGGCTCAAGCTATTGCGGGAAATAGGTTTGCTCGACGCGCGCTCGACACGCCGCTCGAGCGAACATCGCTAATTCTGAAAATAATAGGGTCTCCGCCGCATAACATATAAATATGTTTTGTTCTGACTTGTGGCCATACGAGAGTGAATAGTAGTCGCCCAAACTATTGTATTGTGACTCCTCAAGAAATAAAAATCCTCTACAGCTCCCGTGGACGTAAGCAATTTATCGAACCACAGAAATCATTGTGTCGTGTGTGATTGCTTCTTGTGTGTATTTTTTTTTACGTTATTGTCATCTTTTTTCACAACAATTAGTATCAAGAGCCAAGGTTCGGGTCTGAGGAAAAACGATGGCTGGAGCGGACATGAAGGCATCAGGGATCGAGAAGTTCGATGGCATGCATTATGGATACTAGAGGATGCAGATAGAGGATTACCTCTATGGGAAGAAAGTTCACCTTCAACTGTTGGGGACGTAGCCAAACAGCATGTCAGTTGCTGATTGGAACCTGTTGGATCGACAGGTTTTGGGGGTTTCTTGACTAACCCTGTCGAGATCTGTTGCTCACAACGTCATTAATGAGAATACGACTGCGGATCTCATGGCGGCTTTGTCAAGCATGTATGAAAAGCCGTCAGCGAATAACAAGATACATTTGATGAAAAAATTATTCAATTTGAAGATGGCAGATGGTACGTCTATTGCACAACATCTGAATGATTTTAATACTATCACAAATCAATTGTCGTCTATTGAAATTGAATTTGATGATGATATACGTATATTGATACTATTGGCATCACTGCCAAATAGTTGGGAAGCCATGAGAATGGCTTTTAGTAATTCTGCCGGTAAGTCAAAGTTACAATATGATGATATTCGTGATTTGATTTTGACTGAGGAGGTACGCAGGAGAGATTCAGGCGAGACCTTAGGTTCGAGTTCAACATTGAATGTTGACTCTCGGGGGAGAGTACAAAACAAGAACTCAAACAGAGGCAGATCAAAATCAAGAGATAAGAGCAAGTCAAGCCTTGGTCAGCAGGCAATTTGCTAGAATTGTGGCAAGGCTGGTCACATAAAGAACTGCAAAAACTCCAAGAAGACCGAGAATGATAGTACTAATTTGGTGAATGAAAAAGTACAGGATGCACTATTGCTTGCAGTTCATAGTCTAGTTGAAGCCTGGGTATTGGATTCAGGGGCTTCCTTCCATACATCTTCCCATCGAAAGTTAATGCAAAACTATGTTACAGGTGATTTTGGGAAGGTGTACTTGCCTGATGGGGAGGCATTGAACGTGGTGGGGATGAGAGATGTTGACATTGCACTCCCTAACAAAAACAAATGGACCTTATAGAAGGTTAGACACATTCCTGAGTTGAAGAAAAACCTCATTTCTATTGGGCAGCTTGATGATTGTGGCCATTCAGTGGTGTTCTCAAATAGCACTTGGAAGGTCACCAAATGGGCATTAGTACTAGCTCGGGGTAAAAAAAAGGTACACTCTCTATGACTACTGGTTTGAATAATACTATTGCTACTACCGTTGCAGAGAGCACAGCAGATGTGTAGTATTGCAGGCTTGGCCATATAAATCAGAAAGGTATGAATGAACTTTTGTCTAAAGGCAAGCTACCAGAACTGAAGTCAGTTGATCTCAGTATGTGTGAGAGTTGCATTATGAAAAACAGAAAAAGGTCAGTTTCTTGAAAAGTGATAGAACACTGAAGACAGGAAAATTGGATCTTGTGCACACAAATGTGTGGGGACCTTCCCCAGTGGCATCTCTTGGAGGTTCTCGTTATTATGTCACGTTCATTGATGACCACAGTAGGAATGGATGGGTTTATTTTTTGAAGCATAAATCTAATGTATTTAATGTGTTCGAATTTGGAAGGTCATGGTTGAGACAGAGACAGACTTGAAGCTGAAATGCTTGAGGTCTGACAATGGTGGTGAGTATATTGATGGTGGGTTCAAAGAGTACTGTGTGACTCAGGGTATTAGAATGGAGAAGACCATTCCTGGAACAACACAGCAAAATGGAATTGCTGAACGCATGAACAGAACGGTTAATGAGCGTGCTAGAAGCATGAGGCTGCATGCCGGGTTACCACCTACTTTCTGGGCAGATGCAGTTAGCACTGTCGTCTACTTGATAAACAGAGGGCCATCAGTTCCGTTAGATTGTGGATTGCCTGAGGAGGCTTGGAGATGGAAAGAGGTCAAATTTTCTCACCTTAAAACTTTTGGTTGTCTTTCTTATATTCTTATTGATTATAATGCTCGTAGTAAACTTGAGGTTAAGTCAAGGAAATGTTATTTCATTGGCTATGGAGACTAGGCATTTGGCTATCGTTTCTGGGATGATCAAGGTCTGAAGATTATAAGAAGCAGGAATATGATTTTCAATGAGAAGATTGTGTACAAGAACAAGGCTAATACAGTTGCTGAAGAAGTTCCTCAAGAGTCTGATTTTGTGAGACTGGATGACTTACTAGAAGCCACAGTGCAGGTTAGAGATGTGAGTGACGAGGAGAGTGGGTCCAGTACACCCACTCCTATTATTCTGCGGTTAGATCTAGAGCCGTCCACTACTACAGCTGCAGTTCGCAAGTCAGTAAGGACTATTCGTCCCCCACAGCATTTCTCACCTACTTTGAATTACATTTTGTTGACAAATGGTGGAAAACCGCAGAGTTATGAGGAAACTTTGAAAGATGAACATTCTGACGTGTGGGAGCTGGCTATGAAAGATGAGATGGATTCCTTGTTAGGGAATCAGACATGAGAGTTGACAAAACTTCCATCAGGGAAGAAGGCATTGGACAACAAGTAGGTGTACCGAGTGAAGACTGAGCATGATGGCAATAAGAGGTACAAGGCCAGACTTGTTGTAAAAGGCTTTCAGCAGAAGCAGGGTATTGATTACTCTGAGATCTTTTCTCATGTGGTAAAGATCACAATCATTAGGTTAGTATTGGCTATGGTTGCTACTGAAGATCTATTTCTTGAGCAGCTAGATGTGAAGACAGCTTTTCTTCATGGAAACCTTAAAAAAGACATCTACATGCACCAACCTGAGTGGTTTGTAGTACAGGAAAAGGAAGGTTCAGTTTGTAGACTGAAGAATAGCTTGTATGGCCTAAAACAAGCTCCTAAACAGTGATACAAGAAATTCGACAGTTTTATGTACAGTGCAGGGTACATTAAATGTCAGGCAGATTACTGTTGCTATGTCAGGCAGTTTGACAATTCTTACATCATTTTGTTGTTGTATGTGGATGACATGCTTATTGCAATGGCTAGTATTAATGAAATCAATAATTTGAAGAAGCAGATGTCAAAGCACTTTGCAATGAAGGATTTAGGAGCTACAAAGCAAATCATTGGCATGAGAATTGTCAGAGACAGAGATACGTTGAGACTCTCTCAGGCTGAGTATGTGAAAAAGGTACTCGGCAGGTTCAATATGGACAACGCCAAACCAGTTGGCACACCCTTGGCAGTCACTTCAGACTAAGTAAAGATCAGTCACCAAAGTCAGAAGAGGAACAAGACTACATGAGTAAGGTTCCTTATGCCTTAGCTATTGGTTCACTTATGTATGCTATGGTTTGGCCCATGCAGTGGGAGTTGTGAGTAGATACATGAGTAACCCAAGAAGACAACATTGGGAACCAGTGAAGTGGATTTTGAGGTACCTAAAAGGCTCTTCAGAAACGTGTTTTTGTTTCTCAGGAGAGGGCTTAGAGGTGCAGGGCTATGTTGATGTTGATTTAGCTGGAGATGTTGATAGCATAAAGAGTACCACAGGATTTGTTTACACTCTGGGTGGTACTGCAGTTTCATGGGGTTCTAATCTACAGAAGACAGTTTCCTTGTTGATGATAGAAGCTGAGTACATTGCAGTTTCAGAAGCTGCAAAAGAGATGATTTGGCTATAGGGCTTCTTGGAGGAATTGGGTAAAAAGAATCAGAAAGGCACTCTCTACAGTGACAGTCAGAGTGTCATATTCCTTGCCAAGAACCCAGCGTTTCATTCCAGGACTAAGCACATTCAGATCAAGTATCACTTTATACGGTCATTGTTGGATGACGGATAGTTGTTGCTTAAAAAAATTTGTGGAAGTAAAAACCCTGCTCATATGTTGACAAAGGGTGTTACACTTGATAAACTAAAGTTGTACGCAACTTCAGTTGGTCTTCTAGCATGAAGATAGGGGCAGTGAGTTGTAGAGGTGGAGAATATTATGTTTGAGGCGGAGGGAGATACTATGGGTGTACCAGTCTCCAAGTGGGAGAATTGTTGAATATTGTGGAAACTAGTCCACCATTCAAGCGGAGCCTCTAGTCGCTCAAGCGAAGGCAAGTTAGAGAGGTCCGCTCGACAGACAGCTCGAGTGGAGGGAAGTCAGAGAGGTAAGATCCGCTCGACTCATGGATCGAGCTATTGCGGGAAACAAGTTCGCTCGACGCGCGCACAACATGCCGCTTGAGCGAATATCGCTAATTCTGAAAATAATAGGGTTTCCGCCGCATGACATATAAATATGTTTTGTTCTGACTTGTGACCGTACGAGAGTTAATAGTAGAGGCCCAAACTATTATATTGTGATTCCTTATGACATAAAAATCCTCTACAGCTCCTGTGGATGTAGGCAATTTGCCGAACTACGTAAATCATTGTGTCGTGTGTGATTGCTTCTTATGTATGTTTATTTTTACGTTATTGTCATCGTTTTTCACAACAAAAACCTCCATGCACATCCAAATGTTTACTAAGTTTATATTACATAAATGGATGAGCAATGAATATACTTTAAAAGCATCGAGCTAGGGAGGGTGATATTTACCAGTAGAGAAATGGTAATCAAGTCTCTGATATTCACAAGTGGCCAACTAATATCAATTCTGCGATCTTGAATTAGTTGGACAGCTGCAGTCATAACCATACCCATCAAGGATGTTTTAGCTTGTCATTCATCACCATATCCAAAGATTTAAAGAAAAGTTACAACACTTTCATCATAAACAGCTGCAAGAAGATGCAGGGTGGCCAAATGAGCCTTCATGTGACCACCCAAAACTCTGCCATTAGCAAAAGTCCTGAAGCAGTGCTTGCATCTGTGCCTCTCCATTCGCACAAAACGGAGCAAAACAGAGAAAGCAAAGATCAAAGCTTTTTCTACTATCTCTCTCTCTCTCTCTAAGAGAATTTGAGAAGCATTGAGAGATTTGGAACTTTAAAAGGAGTAGGTGACAAGCATTCCTTCACCAAACGACACACAACCCAAAAATATCATTTTTTGGTATAAAATTATATGTATATATATATATTTTCCTTTATATTTAATTCTATAGAGCGGTAAAAATTTAAGAAAGCGTGATCATGAGTGGGGCGGACTGCCTTATAGAGCTTTCCTCTGGTTTTAATACATTAATTACGTACATTAAATTTGAAGGATACTGGTTTTATTTTAAACTTTGTTTGGCGGATTTTTCACGGAAAACTTACACTTTTTTACGCATTGCATGATTTGATCCTAACAGATTGAATTTAACCCCTTCACCAACTTACACTTTTTTAGGCCATATTGCATGACTTGATCCTCATCTAAAACATCTGAAAATATCGTGGAGACAATGGATGAGTTATCAACAATTCAGTAAACAAAGAACATATACTAATATGTAAACATAAGTCATTTATAGAATATAGGATGCAGAATAAAATATCTTTAGTTTCAGAATGAAGAACGAAATATGTTATCAAAATATCATAACAACAGTTTCAGAAATACTCACATACAAAAGTCTGAGGAAACTAAAGACGCTTGGAAAATGAAACCTAGAATACATAGAAGTCAATTTGAAACTGGTTAATTAATGAAGACATTGTAGTGCAAGAGTAGAAGCAACCATTTTCCATAACATTTCCAAGCAAATTTAGAAATGAATAGGCCAGAATAGCAAATGTAGTACTACTTTAATTAGAACCATGAGGGCTATCTCTATCTGTAATGATCCCACTTGCAATAGTTATACGGCCAGGTAAAGCATCAATAAGATCTCCATTGATTGCTGATTGCTGATTTTCATTTCTATTTTGACTCTGATCTGCTTCTGCTATTACTATCTCTACATCTAGTTCATCTCTAGATCTGCACTCGATCCCAACAGTACTCAGGTGGGTTTTTTTAGATCAGGAGATGGTTAAAGAGTTTCTTAGAAAGAGAGTCTGATTTCCTTGGAGAGAGAATCTGTCCGAAGTTATAATATTTAGACAGTTTCCTTTACCACCAACCTTTCCAAACTTCCGAATAAATTTTATTTGCAAATCTCTTTTCTTAACATACCAAACGCATTGCTAATTAATGTAGAAGCATGTCACGCTAGTTTACATAAAAAATAAAAATAAAAAATTATTAGGAGTTTGATTCTCTCTATGAATATCATAAATCTCAAATAAGTGATTTATTATATATCAAATTAATTTGTAAATAGCATAACTCCGAACTTATCTATACTAAGACTAAATACAAAGCTGCAGCCATTTTCACCAATTGACCAATATGTATGACGTGGATAGACTTTTCCCTTACGGAGTTACATGGTCATTTTCCAATTGCATGTCACTCTTTTATGGTCAAAATTTACTTGATTATTTTGACATGCAATAGTTAAAGAGGACATCGATATAACTAGTTTGGTTGGATGTCTGCTCCATGCCGGTAGACTATAAAAGTTTATGTTTGCAAGGCCTTGATATAGCAAGATTTCATCTCCGGGAAAATCTAATTTTAATTTCCTTCTGCGAATTAAATTCAGCAATATGAACCATATGTTTTTTCCATCGAGTTACAAATTAAAAAACTCGAGACTATACAGAGTATTGACCGATGATGGATTAAAACACATGGGAATGCCACACAAAATAGCTAGAAAAAGGGATTAGAATTGAACATTCAGACAATATGGGTCTTACAAATGTTGCCTGTGTTGAAAAAAACCCATAATTGCCAAGCGCCAACAGAGTGCGTATCTTTAAAAGGTGGGGTGGGCATGCAGAAGCGAGAGTTTATGTGCTTAGCAGGAAACTTGCATTAAAAAGTAGTACCGTTCATTGGGCTGGGTTTTTTCCGGCCCGCCTCGAAATCTAGGTAATTGGGTTAACTTGGACAGTTATCGGCCTTGATTTTATATATGGTCCAATAACCGGATTTCTCTACCCGGATATGGGTACAGATACAATAAGATACCTGGATTCCGGTTACTATACTGTTTTTTTTAAATGTTAGATGTAAAATGAAAATAATTTGTACAAACTCTAAATAGACAAGTTACATACAAGTTATTATAAAAAAGTAAACCTCACATAAACAAAGTGTGAAAAAAAAATTATTCTTTATTGGTTGGATCCACTTTTTTTATAAAGGGTTTGTATGAGACTTATTTATTTGAGACTTATACCTAGCATTACTCCATATCAAAATGTTGTCGTTTTGAAGTTGACATTAACCCTCTCCCTTCCCCTTCGACATTCATTAGGCCTCATTTAGATAGTGAAAATATTTCATTTCTTCTCATTCCATCATTACAAATTTTTTAAATTTTCACATAAAATGTAATAAACAACTTAACATTTTCAAATCCCAAAACAATACTAACATTAAAAAATAATATTCTAACAATATTTTATTAAACTTTCAACTTTTACCTAAAATCATCTTATTTTATCTCAATGTCAAAACCGTATCCTAGTCTCTCTCCCGGGTACCCTATTCTCTCTCCAACAGTGAACTCGAGCTTCTGCCATCCACATTCTATCAATGAGACTGCCATTAGACCTTTCAATCATCGCCTTGCTCTCTCTCTTTGGACCTTTTGGTAAGTCTCTCTCATTGTCACAATTTTGGTGCTCTCGTTGAAGGGTTGAAGGCTCCCCTTATAAAACTTTTGTTTATAAATATGATTTGAATTTGTTTATCAATATGAAAAATTATAGATGTTTTGTAAGATCTGTCAAATTTCTTTTCGATTACGACAAACAAACAAGTAAACAAATAGGACCCATGACTCGATTTCATGATTTACATGATGAAGCAGCTTGGTGGACTTGAAAGATTATTCTAAAAGCTGCTTTGGTTGTTTTCTTAAGATTTTTTATCCCAAATATAACCCAATTTTTAAAACTTTGGATATTTGCCTTCCCTCTTCTTCTTTTTCCTTTGAGGGTGAAAATGCCATATTTCAGAGAACATAAAAACTCTTTGTATGGTTTAAAAAAAAAATTAATGTATCACTCTAATTTTAGTGGATCAATTAATTCTTACCATATTACAATTACTCTCTGTCGTAGAGCCCACTAATTAAGATTTACAACAAATTCTCAGCCCATGCGAACATTTGTAACCAACTTAGGCTTCAATATTTGGAACAGTGTTTTTTAGAAATTAAACAACTAGATACAATTGAGGAGTGTGTAAGTGTGACGTAATCTTTTTTAAAAAAAGTAATGTCTACTATTAAAAAATTAATTTTTTCATCACGTAGATCTCGTATTTATTCACTTTTTTCAAAAAGATTAAACAACGCTCACGCATTTCACAACTATAAATATCATTTCTCTTTTTTAGAAATAATGATACGTTGTTGTATTTTGGTATTGCAACATAACATAAATGTTTTGGGGATGTTTTGTTTTGGAGAATTGGTGAATGCTCTGTGAAATGTGCTTCAACATGTTTGGGTTCCTTCCATGTGAAATATCAGCAAATTGCCGTTATATCATACTCGTAATGCAGGACATGCCATATGTTGAAAAGTAATAAAAGCATAAAAAGTCTTTAAAAGGTAAAAAGACCTAAAAAATTGAAAATTATAAATCAAACCTTTTAGAAAAATAGGCATTAGAATATAAAGTTCATTAATCCCTAGGCCTTAAACATATCCTTATCCATACATCTAAATAGGGGATTTCCCAGTATTGATGAAACAGCCCTCCTTTATCTGCACCAATATCCATACTTGGTTTTCCTATAAAAGAAAGGGTTCTTCTACGTACAAACGGATTTGCGGCCTAATCTGTGCACCAATATTGACATGGACTATTTTTTCAAATGTTCATTTTTAAATCCGTACTATTTCATTAAAGGCTACCTTTCCACTTTAGTATTGGTGCACAAATCCGCTTAGAACCAGATTTTTTCTAAAAGAAAATACTTTACTTTATCGAATATATATAATAAACCTAGATCCTTCCTATACAATCCACATATCAAAGAGATGATAACAAAGAAGCACGAGCCAATAACACAAGTGGTAATGGCAAGATCCAAGGAATGCGCTAACACAGCATATGCACCTGTGATAAATGCCAGTACCATTGCTCCCATGGCCATCAAAATAAACACATAGGCCAATCTGAGAAAAATGATGAGAGTTTCATGAGATTTAGAATACTTGAACAAAAGTGACGTGAGTAGATGGGTAACAACAGCAGAACTAGATAGTACTAAAGATATGACATCAGTGATAATGAACATTTTAAAAGCAGCATTTCTTGTCAAAACTGCAGAGCCTTCATAATCATGTGGGTCATCTCCAGCACCAACAAAACCACCCGGCATGGTTATAGCTGCTGCAAAGGTTACAGTTGTGATGAGTACAGCCACTAACAAGTGTGTTTCGGGCACTTTCTCAAAATAGACTTCCATCCTAGCCTTCCGCTTATTTTCCATGTCCTTCACATTATCTTGTATGATTTTCTTTAATTTATCCTCGTCCTCCATCAATACCCTTCTCGAATAAGACCAGAATTTAAGCCCAATCTCCATCATCTATTAAATTTTAAGAGGATTGAATAATGTGAGCAATAGTATTTTTCACGTTACGTAGTTTATGATCAACAAAGCCGTAATCAAGATATAGAAATAATACTAATTGCATTTTCCTTTATGAAATATATAATTTCTGAAAGAGAAGAAACCAATTTAAGTCTGAAAAATTTATGAAACAAATGGTATTTGACAGCTACGATCGAGGCAGAGGGCGGGGAGCAGCAGTGAAATCTCAATCATGAGTTGCAAAACCCACGTCAAGCTTAAATCGATCAATTTGCATGCTTATTGGGCCATGACCAGCTGGTCGATCTAGTTTTACCCAAAGAACAAGATAGATATCTTATACCTCAATTTCAGGACCAACAAAAAGAAAAGAGTACATGAGCTGTACCACTTTTGCATTTTTCAAGGGAAATAATCCAATAAATTAACGAGTAACTAATACTATTTTCACAGAAGATTTCTCTTAGAGAAATTTTATTTTTTTATTTAATGATTAAGAAAGTATTTTTAAATGAATTTGTGATTTTTTTTGTAATTTTTAAAAATGTTTAAAGTGTTTAAAAAATGATTAAAAAAAGCCAAAAAAAAAAAATTACCTTTCTGTGAGGATTCTCTTTAAGAATCTTCTGTGGGTGTAGCAAAGTCCAGAGTAATTACTGTTCTATGTTGGAGAAGAAAGATTCTATTTCTCATCTCAACAAGTTAATATATAATTTTTTATTTTTACCTTTTTATTTAAAAATACATATATCTTTTTTATAAAAAATATATATATATTAATATGAAAATATATATATTTAAATAAAAAAGTAAAAATGGCATTGTGACGTTACCTTTCCTGTCGGTAACTTTGCACTTAAAGCGACTTGGTAAGCATTGAGGTTATTTTTGTTGAAGGCCATCTTATCTACTCTGGGGTGATCTATGAGATCCTTCAAGTACGGGCCAGAAGAGAGGGAATGGTGATGGAGAGGAGTGTTCCCTTCGGCGTCCTTCTCGTTCAAAAGATTGCTGAGAGACGAATTTTCAAGGATCAATTCCACTGTAGATTCTGTAGAATCTGGCCTATCGCCCTCCACTGCAAAGTGCAACGCATTCCAGCCTCTGTTGTCAACCAGTTCGCAACAATCTGGACACACGTCTATAATGCTTTTCATGACCAGAATATTGCCACGATGAGCTGCAATGTGAAGAGCTGTCCTTCCCTTTTTGTCTTTGATGTATGCTATTTCTGAATCATGTTCCAGCAACAGCTCTGTAGACCACCACCCGTCTGAGTATGCAGTCAAGTGCAGTGGAGTCCAACCTTCTTGGTCTGCTTTTTTAGTTATAGCTCCTCCAATTTTTTCCAAAATTGCTTTGATCGTTACTACAAAAAATTTGAATACATGTTAAGTACCGTAATAATTACTTTGTAACCGACACAACAACGACTTATTAGGAGATAGAATTCACGGGATTTAATTTAAATTCTCTGGCATTCTTCCTCGAACTCTTAAGGTTTAGATAGGAAGAGAGATCGAGATAGATGCAATGGTGTACCTCTGTTAATATCCCAAAAAACTGCGATATTTTTAAAATTTTTCATGCTATCCGATAAATGCAGTACCTGTGTTATTCCAAAATACTGCAGCATGCAAAGCCGTTCTACCTAAGGGGCCATCATAAGCGGGTGAATTGCAGGTGTTCAAAATTTCCAACACCAAGTTTTCATAGTTTCTCTCGACGGCAATGTAAAGTGGAGTCTCCCCGGCATCATTAACAGAATATGAAAAATCTGGGTCTTCCTTGATTAAAAGTTTTATCACTGCAAGGTGATTATAACGTACAGCCTCATGTAAGGCTGTGTCTTTCTCCTTGGTCACCATCCTAAGCATATCCCTGACTGCTTTAACCCCGCTTCCAAGATCTTGATTATGTGGATATCTAGCATATTCGATCAGAACTTTAACAATATTAGCATGCCCATACCTAGCTGCGACATGTAATGGAGTTTCATCTTTGACATTGGCTTGACATAAAAGTGAGGGACACATGTTGAGTATCTCTCCCACGAAGTTATTTTCTGTTGATTCTATCTGATTTTCGAGGGTTGTGATGAAAATATGGAGGACTGTGTTTTTGTTTGGTGTTAATAAGACTTCTAGTGGCCATTTGAAGTTATCATCTTTGAAAGCCATGATGTTGCCTTTTGCTGCAGCATGATAGAGAATCGGATCAATGCGAGTGATGGTCATGGCCTCTCTGTTTTCCACACAAAAGAGTAGTACTCCTGGGAATCTGAAAAATGAAACTGCATGAAAAATCACATGGAAATATTTTCCATTTCTGTTCATCTTGTTATAAATTCTATGAATGGCATTCATTTGTTCATTCAACCCTGGCTAGTAGCTTGAAAAGGACTTAATAGGGGCATGTGATCAGATCACGCAGAAATTAATTAATACTTAGAATATAAAAGAAAAGAACAAGAGGATATATATATATGTATTTATATAGCAAATACCCTGAAATTATGAGAATTTTTCAAAAAAGGAAAAATCCAAATTATTATATAAGAATTAAATACGTATGTAAACAAGAATCCTGCAACACATTTGGCCAAAATCAAAATCAAAATCACTTCCAAAATTTGAAATGAAATATATCCTAAGAAAGCAAAAATTAACGAAAATAGAGGATTTGGGAAAAAAATTATATATATATATGGATAATACAGAATTAATTTTTCTTCAAGAACTAAATTGAAACAGATGCAGTACTACTTGATATTTGAAGATCAAAATGGAGTATAAACCAAAGCTTATAACCGACACCATCCATGGATCAGACTCTCTTTAAAAAACAACTTGAAATATGTGATTTGATTTCTTCTTCAAATTAACCGAAAACACAAACCATAAATATTTTTTTATTTCAAATTCTTGGAATTGGAAGAAAGCTTATAGACTGGAAACTGATGCAAGTATATATGCACTGCAGTCAAGAGATCGAAGCGAGCACTACAACATTTTGGTCTGCCTCTAATTAGAGCTACAACTCTCTGCAGATCAGTTTTTCAATTACTTCAAAAGAAAGGCTTGTAAATTTGGAGAGAGATAGATAGATGGATGGATGTAAGAGCAGGAACAAGAACAAGAGCGATGGTAAAGTTAGTGGAGTAGTTAGTACCTTACAAGCTGCTTTGAGGAAGACCTTTCCCTTGAACCCAAGATTGGAGAGTTGGGAGTCATGTGTCTACATATATTGTGGTGTAAAATTACTTTTAAGAAACTTTCTGGAAGCTAGCAATTTCTTTTCACAATCTTTTATAAAATTATATTTTTTAAATTAAATATATTTTTACAAAAATAATTTATAAAATATCATCATTTTATAAAAATATCATTATATTAAAATATGCAGGTTCTGTAAAATATTATGAAAATGACTGTGTATCTATTATTACTCTAGAATTTAGGTATGATACTTTGTTGACAAAAGAAAACATTTTTAGAACAATTTTACTATTTGTAAGCCTGAAAGAATAGAATATTGAACCAAAAGAAAACGTATGGGGCAGTGAATGAGGCCTCAGTTCTTGATTGGAGACCCATTAATTTAGAGAAGCACGGTAGTCATAAAAAAAAATTATATAAAAATAATTTTATAAATTGATATGATTTCATATGATTTATCACATCGATTTTATAATAAAAATAATTTTATAAATTTATGTAATTTTTTATAATTTATCAAATTTATTTTATAATAAAAATAATTTTACAATTTAAAAAGTCATATTAATTTAAGATATTACTTCAATGAATGATGTATTGGGTGCGTGAAAAAATGGAACGATGGAGAAATCCGCAATCGCCAATTATTAGCAACATGAGAAATCAGAGGCCTATTAATCATGGATCGGGTAGGGGTTTCTGTGCTTCGGACATTTTAAATTTGTAATTGATATATATATATATATAATTACGCAGTAGCAATAAATAGGATTGCAAATAGAATTATTTTCTTTTATAAAAAAAGAAACTATTCGAGAGGGAAAAGTATGTCCGAGTGAGAAGGCCCAATACTAAATAAGACAGGAACAGCTAAATGGCATGTTTTGTCATCACAATCCCTCTAATTCTCCAATAGAAACCTTCTGCGCCACAACCATTAGGCCAGAATAAATAACAATTTCAAATTAACCAAAAATAGTTGAATACTAACATGGGGGGTTAGGAACACCAAAAGGAATTTCATAAGAAATAATATTAACAAAATCGATGATATTTACATGGGATTCCTCTTTCTTAGTGATACATGATTTCTGTTTCGCCATTCGTTTGTTTTGATAATTGTGCATTCCCAATATATAGACATTAGACAAAAAACAAAAGACATTCTCGACAAGAAATGTTACCGTGACTCAAAACTTGGTGCACAAGATAGAATGATGATGGAGTTCGCAAGATCTTCCTACAACTTTGTAAGCCAACAATTTCAGCAGAGAACAATTCCGAAAGTTTCTGCTATATCAGTAGCCATGCATATGGCTCAGCTTGTACTCAAAACTTGAGATGAGTTTTTTTTGCATGCAGAATAATTTTCTAATAGTTATCAGAATTTTCATCTATTGCTTAACTCCAATATTCCTCTTTCCAAGAAACCTTCCACCATCTCTATAAAGAGTAAGTAGTACTCAACCCATGTCAAAAATAACCGAAAAACGCAAAGCTCATCGTGATTCTGCAAAAACATTTAAAAAATGGTGGAACTTATGCATCTTTGAACATGGTTGAGCATTATCCGATGCTTGCTCTGACTTGATATCTTTCACGAAAGATACTGTTGTTTGCATTAATAAAAAATCTTCAAAAATACTGTTGTCTTTCTAGCTTACTTTCCATTTTCCTTCTATATCTAAAGATGAAAAAAATTACATATTCGCTGATCATGACATATTAACTTAAGAGAGGAGAGGCTTCTTTGCATTAAACTCACTTTCTATGTCATCTGCTGCATAGTAACCTTCCTTCCCTTTAGCCCAAAGCACAAAGTAAAGGCCGATGAACATGAGGAACATGCCAATAAGGCTGCATTATGAGAGTTGAATTGTAAGATATTCAAATGTATATGTGCTTCTACTTACAAGTGGACGTGGAGGACACACCGTCAAGATTTGGTTTGTAAGATAAATTTAAAATCAATTTTTCTTGTAAATCAAAACCTGCCATGTCAATGGTACCGAGAGTGTGTCCTTCACACCGACTAGGAAGTTTTCAAATTTTCACTAAGCATTATCATGTTGAAAGGGAGGATACTAACTAAATTACCTTCCAATATTAATGGTGTCTCCTAAGGTGGCCACAGAGAGAATGACTGAGCAGACTGTACTAATGGGGCTAAACGTGGAAACAAAGACTGGCCCTCTTTTTTTCATTGCCCATCCGTTGAAGCTTACACATATTCCACTCACAAAACCTCCCTGCACATTCAGATGTTTACAAGGTATATATTATATAAATGGATGAGCAATGAATATACCTTAGAAGCATCGAGCTAGGGAGGATGATATATATTTACCAGTAGAGAAAAGGCAATCAAGTCTTTGATATTCACAAGTGGCCAACCAATATCAATTCTGTGATCTTGAATTTGTTGGACAGCTGCAGTCATAACCATACCCATCAAGGATGTTATTGCACACAAGGACATTGGTGCTGGAAAATCACTCAATGTTTTAGCCTGTCATTCATCACCATATCCACAGATTTGAAGGAAAGTCACAACCCTTTCAATATAAACAGCTGCAAGAATAGGAATCATATTCTTTTACTGAGATTTACCTGCAATACAACATTGCTGGATAAAGCTAAAACTGCTGCAACGAGGTAGAGGCAGCCTATGATCTTCTGTGTGTCGAAGGCAATATGAGGTATGGGATGTTTTAGTTCAGCCTCTCTTGCTGTAACCCCGCTGCTGTGCATTATGCTCATTGCAAGAGCACCCACAACGCAGAGCAACGTGCCTATAATCTTGACTTTGCTGTACAAGCAGCTGAGTTTTACCTTCTCCAGTCTACAATCGTAACAAACTATTTCACCAAGCAGATAAATAACGTGGCACTCAAAAAGCATCATTTCATCTTACTTTTTATACTTTTATGTGACTTATTGTTGTATTCCTCGTTTTCATATTTTAGAAAATGTCACAAAATAAAGAGATACAGAGACACGTACCAAATAAAGGGAAAAAGTAGAGTGGCTACCTGAAAGTCCATGCAATGACAAAGATAAACCCTGGAGCAAGGTTTGGCATGGCGGTTGCAGCTGCTGCTGAAGTTAGCTTTATCCCCTTTAGAAATAGGGTCTGGAATAATGTTACCCTGTAAAACAAACAAACAAACATATGAAAGGGGAGAAGTATCAGAGCCACCGTGCTTGTTTTCCATTTCTTTTCTTAAATCGGTGTTTTTTTCAGTGGTCAGAATCTGAAACATTAGAAATTCAGGGTTTCATTTAATAAAAGATAACCATACACAGTTGCATGCATGATGAAATTTTTTAGGGAAAATACACAAACCCTCTCACAACTACCACCCAATTTGCAATCATCCCTTCGGCCAATCTATCCATTTAGGTAATCAGCCCCAGATTATACAGAAGTTATAATCTACCCATTATCCCTTTAAAAGACAAAACTATCCTTAAAACAATCAAAAAAACAAAAAAATACCCGTATCCTTATTAAATAAGAAAATTATTTCTTAAAACTAAAAAACTCTAAAAAAAATCGTTTTTTTAAATTTTTTTTTTTTTTTTTACGCTTTTATGTTTTATTTTTTTGAAAAATAATTCATTTTTTGTAATTTTTGTTTTGAAGAAACTTAATTTTTTTATCAACGGTATTTATTAAAATTTTCTGATAGTTTTGAGAGAGTGATTACCAAAATTGTTGGTGTGGAGTGATTACAAATTGGGTGGTACTCTATTAATTGGGTTTATATATACATCTATACACATATATATATATATGCATCTTGAAAATTTGCTAAAAATTGAGTTTGAAGACTGACTTTTTTCTACGTTCCATTAACTGATATTAAATTACAGAATACAGATCATGTTGGAAGAAGTCTTAAGTCCGTAATTAATTTCATGTTCAGGTTGGGGAAAGAGTGAAGAAACTAATTTGTTAGGTGGAAGTGGACAATATTTGAAAAGATATATCATCCAGTACTCATATGTTTCGAATTTCTCTCTGCCGTGATATTCACAATCTGATCTTTTCAACAGTACAAGTTCCCAAAAACAAAGATAAATTCATTAGAACATGAACATGATTTGTAGTATAATTCTGTGCATTCACATTAAAAAATTATTTTTTAATAATTAATTATTTTTTAAATGAGTGCACGAGATTAAACGCTCTAAACACCAGTACCATAAAAACGAAGAATCTAAATATTTGTCCCTTTTTTTCTAAAAAAGACTGAATAATTCTTTGTTACCCCACTTTCCCAGCAAACAATAATTAATATTAATCTAGAGTTATCATCCGACATTACGATTGCATTACTCATTTTTCCGAACTGTTCTTCCGGAAATGAAATCAAAAGTTATCGAAATATATGGATAAAACTTTCTTACCCTCCAAAAGAGATCAAAAGCAGCTGTATTATTAACTTGAAGCTGAATTTCTTGGGCCACCTGCTCCTGCAATACATGCATGAAAGCTTTCGTTTGAACACAGACTTGATAGTATAACAAGGAAAAGGAAAAACCATACCAAGCATTAATGTATCAGAGAGAGAGAGAGAGAGCAAGAACCTTTCGAAATAAGTGGCAATGGGAGAGATGATGAGGAAGGTGGAGAAGGCAGAGAAAATAACAATGGTGAGAGGTCTGATTCCAGTAGACATAAGATAACTTAGCAATACAGAGTTCCCTGCATATACAAATTGCACCCCAATCAAGCCCCCTATTATCACCACGTCTTCATATATATCCCTCTTCTTCAGCTCCATTATCTCCATCATCTCTACCATGATCTCTCTCTCTCTCTCTCTCTCCCCAATATCTTCTTCTTTTCTGAACCAATTTCTGGAAAACTGTATCTACCTTTACCTCTCCTATCCCTCCCTTTTGTTACAAGAAAATTCTTCCCTTTTCTCCCTTTCCCTGCTTTTTCATGAATGCCTATCCCTCTCTGTTTTACCTTTGTGTCTTTCTTTTCTTCCCTTCGGTATGTGGCGGTGGTTCTTTCTGTTTTTCTTCTCTATCTGTGTTTCAGAGTTAATAAAGCTCAGCTAACTTTCATGGCCGAGCTCTTCCCTACCAGTCTTCTTCCGGTCCTCCCTCCTGAACTTGTCCTTTTCTTGGAAAATGTTGGGAAAGAAAATGTAGGGAGCCTTTTCTTTCTTCAACGGCTCTCCCTCCATCTAGCTTGTGTGTGTGCGTGTGTTTTTTTTTAATAACTTTCGGACTAATTTTTGTTAATAATTTGCTTCACTTTGGAATTTTTGGGTTAGGTGCTCAAGATTGATAGGATATATTGAATTTGTTTTAGTGAAATTTCAGTTAAATATATTTTAGTGGAGCTATGTTTGCCACCTCATAGTCAATTTTAAGTAAATCTATTATTTCTTCTTTCAAATTTTCTAATAATATCAGACTTAGTGATTGATTTTCTTTCAGGACCAACGGGCTACAAAATGGGTATAACCTCTAGCCTATATCGAAGGTAGTACTTAAAAAAAGCAAAACAAGAAAAAAAATAGTGGTATAGGTCTAAACTCTCATAGTTGGTTTGTTTTTACAATCATTCTCATCTCATTTTATCTTATTTAATAATTATAATTTTTTTAAATTCCTACATAAAATAAAATAAACAATTCCATTTTTTCAATTTTTAAAATAAAAATAATATTAAAAAATATATTCTAATAATATTTTATTCAACTTTCAACTTTTATCTTATCAGTTCATCTTATCTCATCTCATTTACAAAAATATGTTTCATTTCGTTTGTTCAAATCTAACATTCTTTGATGAATGTGATGTTCCGAAATTTAGATTATTAAAAACGTCACTAAATTCTAATTTAAAAAATATTAGAAATATGATGTAATTTCTATTAATATAAGATTTATAATAGGTAGATATAAAAAAAAATTTGAGCGTGCAAGTCCGAGATAGTTCTCTCTCTAAAGGCTATTTTCTTTTTTAATTGATGAATCAAGGTTTAATATTTTCATTGACTGCAAATAAAAAAGAAAATGGCGAGGCCGCACGCCTGATCACCTCACCTGGCGTTCAATGGTAAAGGTGGACTTTAAAGTAACAATAAGTGGACGGACTTGTAAAAATTAGGTGGAAGAAAGTCTCTCCACGGTCCTCTTTCCGTCTCTCCACACTTTAATAGTGTACTTTTCATCCTCTCCTTCCTTACAAAAACGAAAACCAAAGGCCAAGATCTAGAACAGCTATCAGTCAAAGTCACATTGCAAAATGGATATGGAAACGCTGATCTCTCAAACGGAAGCTCTATCATGGCAAGATTTAGATCTCGAACCTGCGCCAGAAACAGCAAAGAAATCTTCAGAAACAATATTGGTGGGCAAACTAGTTGCAGATAGAATTCTAAGCAAACAAGCAATCTACTCAAGCATACGAGCAGCATGGAACTTCACCAAGCAGTTCAGGATTGAAGAACTGGAAGCAAATAAGTTCCTTTTTACATTTCAAACTTCCCAAGACAAACTCAGAGTACTCCAACAAGCACCATGGAACTTTCGAGGGCATCTTCTTATCCTGAAGCAATGGTCTCCAGATTTAACACTAGAGGAAATAGAATTCCAAAACTCTACTTTTACGTTGCAGATTCATGGCTTTCCTCTGGAATATATGACAGTTAAAAATGCAACAAACGTAGGGGAAGCCCTTGGAAAGATAGTTATGATCGAAGAAGACCCAGTTTTTGGAGTAGCTTGGCGCAAGTTCATCAGATTAAGGGTAGAAATGGATGTTTCTCAGCCTTTGCAACAAGGATTTATAATGCCGAGAATGGGGAAGAAACAAACCTGGATTGCTCTGAAATATGAACGCTTATTCGACTTTTGCTACGCTTGCGGACGATTAGGCCATTCGCATAATTTCTGTACTTATCATGAACAACCCATCTTTAAGCTAGCTTACGGACCCTGGATGCGTTCAGAGTATATTAATCCAACGCCCTTCCAGGATTTTCGACAAACAAATAGAAGGCATGAACAAGTAAGCAATCCAGTCTCAGCTTTCAACACAGCTATCCACGAGGAAGAACAATCTTCGAAAGGGAAAGAAATACTAATTTATGATGAATCATTGCAAAAAAACCACAAGCTTCAGTTCTTCAATCCTTTTACAGACACCATTGAAGAAAGCGAAAGCCCGACTCAGGAGCTACACCAATTCTTCCCTACGGTGGTTGCAAATCAGAGTACCTCAGTTCATCAACCCAGTAAATCAACACCTTCCAACCAAAGCATGCAGCAACTCGGATCGTCTCCACAACTCGGTTCAGCTCCAAAACTCAACTACAGTGCCTCACAGTCTTTAATTGCTCAACCAACCGCATTAAAGAAATACACTGTGCAACCCATCTGCACTGCAGATCCACTGACTCAAGCAAAAGGAACGAGATCTCTTAATTTAACACTCGATCTTGAAGACAGCAGGATCCCTGAGAATGCGGCCTCATTAATTCCTAGAGCAAGCTACACATCAAGATTGCATACAGCACCGAAACATTACACTCCATGGAAGGTACACTGGAGACAAATCTACTCGGCTATGAGGGGACATCAAACACAGATAGCACCGTATGGGCCAGCAACATCATCAATCCCTTTTCCTGCCCAAAGAGGTAAGCCCATCTCTATTCCAAACTCTTTAAATACAGCAAAATACGTTGAAGAGAATTGGGCTCAACCCTTCCCCATCATAAGGCCTTCACCCATCCATCACCCACCAGGACCTTCGGCACCCACAATCAGGCCTCTCAAAATTAGCCCACACATCAAGCCCTTCAAAAACCAATACCCGAGCAGCACCTCTATTCCTTCGGCTCCAACACTTCAAGAAACAACTTCTGCTTGTCAAAGTCCAAAACCGAAGGAATTGATCCCCCTCTTCGTGAATTTCAAATCATCAGATCTCAAAATCCCCACCTCCCAGTCCGAAAAGAAAACCCACCCAGAGGGACAAAATGCTCAAAGTGTTCATACTCTGGAGTCATCCTTAGAAACTTCTCCTTTAAGCATCATAAATTCAGCCGAAGACTTAGTCAGCCTCTCAGTGCCCGAAATAGCAAAATCTGCGGGTGTATATTGGGTAATTGAAGCAAGTCTCGCCCAAAGTCCGGACCCACTGCTCAAGCCTGAACTCACAATGAACACCGAGACCTCAGAGTGTGAAATTCCACTGGAAAAGCGAAAACAAGCAAAAAGATCAATTGAAATCCTACCAGATGAAGAGATCAGACCACTAAAGAAATACTGTCAAGCCACAGAACAACAAGAAAAGCAGAAAGATGACCAAATAATGGATGAAGTCTCTCTGGCACATACACTTCTGAAAATGCAATCGGACCAGTATGGTAAACAGAATAAAAAAGACAAGGTCCGAATGACCCCTTATACAAGACTGAAAGCCCACACTTCCGGAATGTCCAAACAAGCTCAGGAGGCCAGCTCAATGATGCCTCCACCTTCCAAATGAGGCTAATAGTTTGGAATTGCAGGGGCTTAGCCCGACCCAAGGCAATTCGATCTTTAAGGGCTAATATTAGAAAATATAATCCAGAAGTAGTTTTTTTGTCGGAAACCTTGGTGACGGAAGAACGCACCGTATCTATTGTACATAGTCTAGGTTTCCATCATTTTGCGAACTCTTCAGTTTCTTGTAAAAAAGGGGGACTATTACTAATGTGGAGACCGGGTGTAGAAATCGAACCGGTTAATGTGAATATGAATGCTATTTCTGCTTTGGTTTATTCGGATCCTTCTCACCATCCCTGGTTAATTACTTTTGTTTATGCTCCTGCGCAATGGAATCAAAAAGCCGACTTTTGGAGTCACCTGGATTCAATACACCAAACTTTCAAAGGGCCATGGATATGTATAGGTGACTTTAATGACATAATCAATCAAAGTGAGAAATATGGAGGACGCCCAATCTCCAAAAATCAAGACACTGGACTGAAAGCGATAATGAATAGACATGGTCTGATTGATATAGGTTTCACTGGGCCCCAATTCACCTGGACAAACAATAGACATGGGCCAGCTTTGATCAGAGAAAGACTTGACAGAGCCATAACAAATCAAGAATGGAGGATACTCTTCCCGGATGCTATGTTACAACACCTGACTTCTTCGGCTTCAGATCATCACCCTCTTATATTGAACACTGTCGCAGAAGCCCGCAAGCCCACTTCTTTCAAGTTTGAAGCTTTTTGGATTCACGAGCCACTCAGTCATAACATCATAAGAGAAGCTTGGAATAGTACATTTCAAGGAAATCCGGCTTATGTCCTTTGCAAGAAAATCAAAGCAACAAAGGAAGCGCTCAAATTATGGAATAAAAACCATTTTGGGAAGATTCAGACTAATATTCAAGAATTAGAAAAGGAATTGATGGAAATCCAATGTAATCCAGTAGACAGATACAATCAAGAAAGAGAGAAGCAAGTACAGCAAAAGCTACACCGACAACGTGAAAATGAGCAAATACTTTGGAAGCAAAAATCGAGAATTTCTTGGTTAACCACAACGGATCTCAACACAAGATTTTTTCATCTCTCAACAACAATTAGAAGACGGAGAAATTCCATAGATTCCATCAAACTAAGCCCAGGCAATTGGTCAACGGATCACAACACAATTGAGAGTACATTTATAAATCATTTTAGATCACTTTACTCTACTTCAAACCCAAGCTTCCCCAGCAATCTGGAAAATCTTTTTGAAAAGCAGATAACAGATCAACAAAATGAAGCGCTCCAAGCAGTGCCAGCTGCGAAAGAAATATTCGAGGCTCTGAGACAAATACCAAAGCATAAAGCTCCGGGCCCAGATGGTATGACAGCATTTTTTTTTCAGCACTATTGGCATATTATTAGAAGGGATGTTATCATTACGGTGCAAACCTTTTTCAGAACAGGAAAATTGTTGAGACAAATAAACCACACAAACATTGCACTTATCCCAAAAATCCCAAATCCAAGTAACCCGAGCCAATACCGCCCTATAAGCCTCACAAATGTCATATACAAAATCATCACAAAGATTATGGCCAACCGCTTCAAAACCACTTTGAGTAATATCATCTCCCCACTACAAACGGCCTTTGTTCCTGGGAGATATATAAATGAGAATACCATAATTGCTCATGAGCTATTCCATCATCTCAAAAAAAAGACGGGGAAAAAAGGACTGATGGCCATCAAGCTGGATATGGAAAAAGCCTTTGATCAAGTAGAATGGAATTTTCTCTTCATGATAATGAAACAATTGGGCTATGGCACTATTTGGATCAATCTGGTAAAGGAATGCATCACTACTTCAACCTTCTCTGTCCTTATAAACGGCTCTCCAAGAGGTTTCTTCAGATCACAAAGGGGATTAAGGCAAGGTGATCCAATATCACCTTTCTTATTCATATTGGTCACAGAAGCTTTGTCGAGAATTCTCCTAAAAGCAGAAGCACAGGGCCAAATGGAAGGAGTAAAAATTAGTAGAAACAGCCCTCCAGTTTCCCATCTTCTATTTGCAGATGATACAATTATTTTTGCGAAAGCAACAGAAAGATGTGCAGAAACAATATCAGAGAGTCTTGAAAAGTACCAACAATGGTCAGGTCAAAAAGTAAACATGCAGAAGTCCTCCATATTCATCACAAGGAATACAAGTCAAGCAACTAAAGAGACAATTAAACAATGGCTGCCATATAAAGCATCCTCGGAAAAAATGAAATATCTGGGTCTTCCAACTTCATTCAGTAGGAAGAAAAAAGAAGACTACCGAGAAATGCTAAGTAAAGTGGAAAAAAAGCTGGAAGGATGGAAATTAAAACTGCTCTCTCAAGCTGGAAGAACCACGTTGATAAAAACAGTTGCAAGTACCATCCCAAATTATTTCATGGCTTCATTCAAGATCCCAAAAACAGTCTGCAAGACAATTGATACAAGTCTTAAAAACTTCTGGTGGGGATTCCCAAAAGAAAAACATCACAATCTGACCCTCAAATCTTGGAAATCTATATGTCAGCCAAAAGCTGCAGGAGGCTTAGGAATTAGACAGATGGGAAACATGAACAAAGCAATGCTAGCAAAAACAGGATGGGCAATGAGCAGAAGACAACAAGATAGACCATGGCACACAATACTATCAACTAAATATCTCAGTAATACAAATTTCTGGCAAGCAAATCCAAAATCGTCAGACTCAAGTTTATGGAAAGGGATATTGCAAGCAAGAGACATACTCCAAAAAGGAAGATGCTATCAAGTCAATAAAGGAGATTCGATAAATATATGGACAGAGCCATGGATTCCCACTATGAGAAACTACAAGCCCAAGCCATTGCAAGGTATGGAAGAGGCACATCCGCTGTTAACAGTTGCAGACATCATCACAGATACTCCTAGATCATGGAATATTCAAAAAATGCAAGAATTATTTGAAGAAGAAAGCATAACAGAAATACAGAAAATCAACCTATCCTCCTTCTCTCAGAATCAAGACAAAATAATCTGGACTCCAAGCAACTCAGGTGAATTTTCTGTTAAAACAGCTTATCATTTGACGATCGGCAATCAAGAAACATCTTCAAGCATCTTCAAAAAAATTTGGAAACTGAAAATTCATGATCGACACAAGCTACTGCTCTGGAAGATTCAATGGGATATTCTACCTACCAGATCACGTATCAAAAAAGCAATCCAACAAATTCCAATGGAAGAATGTCTCCTATGCAACCAAGAAGAAGAAACATCGCTCCATCTATTCTTAAAATGTCCAGTCGCCAGAATTATGTGGTATAGAAGCCCATGGCCACTGAATTTGGAAACCTTGCCAATCCAATCAACCTCGGACTGGATAAAAATGATCATTTCTCCAACAAGAGAATTTGGATTGAGAGAGGAAGAAGCACACCACTTTCAATTGTTTGCTGTGATAATATTGGATTTCATATGGAAGCAAAGAAACGAAATACTCCACAAACACACATCATTTTCTCTTGAAACAGCAACAACTCAACTGAACAGAATATATCAAGAGTACAAAATGGCCTGGCAAGGAAGAAAGCACAAACAAGTAGAAAAATGGAAAAGCCCTCCCTACAACTCTCAGAGCTTCTCTTTTGATGCAGCTATCAGAGATTCCTTTTCAGTGGCATCAGCAGTCTGTAGAGATCATAACGGTGAAATATTGGAAGTACAAACTGAAAAGCTCCCAACTTCCAATCCTTTAATAGCTGAAGCAAAGGCAGCACTTCTTGCAACAAAAATGGCTTCTCATAAGCAACAAGAGAGGGCAATCCTGGAAGGTGACTCGAAGCTAGTAATAGAAGCCATTGTTACCAATGAACCTGCCACACATTGGCATATTACACCCATCATTGATGACATCAAATTTATTTCAGCTTCTCAAAGGCATTGGAAATTTGCTAAAATTCATCGAACTGCAAATCGATGTGCGCATTCTGTGGCGCAATGGGCAGCAACCAATCTAGTTTTTGGTCGCATACCCACTGATTTACTATCTCGATGTATGATATTTCTTGACAGTGGAAAGGATCCACCATAAACTCTGTAATATTACTTATCATATATAATATGCAAGCTTGATTAGAAAAAAAAAAGTGGACGGACTTGTATTTCTTGGAGGAGGAAAGGGTAGCAGCGCGTGCATGCATAAATCTCAGACACACAAGAGAGATGGGTACGGCACCTTGTTCCATACGCAACAACTAGGATCTTCCAGGGTATGATGCTAATACTGTGTACGCGCGGTGTTTGAATGGAATGTGGAGGGGCTCTTGGTTGAGTCTGGGAAAGAAGCTGAAGCCTATTTTAGTCCGAATCACTCCCCTCCTATAGGTTCACGAATCACTAAAGAAATCCAGCCTACGACCTGCACTAGCGGAATGGGGATATTCTCACGAGACATGCCGACATATGACCTGTACAGACCAGACACGCCAACCCTGACATCTTCTTATGACACCTAATATTTAAAGATATAAGCCGGCAAGTGAGCAAAATCACGAACAACCCTCCATTCCTTGATGAAGGGAACAAAAAGTGATCACGCCATCCGCTGCCAGCAAGATGCCATTCAGGGAGCTACACTGCATTAATGACGTTACCGGCCTACACAAAGCACTGACCCCTAACATAAGGTACGGAATGCTCTCCTAATACGTCGTATAAAAGCCAGACCCTAAGTACGAATACAACTCTCTTCTATCTGATTTTTAGAAGCAAATACATTAAGGAAACCTACTAACTTTGACATCAAAGGCTTTTAAGAACACCCCGAGCCCACCGTTTTCTTTTATATTGTAGGTAACCGAACCTAGTCTCCGATATGCAAAACAAGTCATCAACTGAATATTCAAAAGAAATTATATGCACACAGATAACTTTCACGGACAAAACATTGATCGGACATAAAGAATTCATTGAATAGTGAAATTTATATGCCTGGTCCATTTTCATCCATATCTGTAACATGACTCGATGTTTAAATATTTTTTTGCGGTTTTATACATGTGTGACATAATGAATGGTCAAAATGACCAATTTGATAAATTTTACAACTTATGAGAAATATATATATAAATATATATATTTGGAAACATGGCAAAATCTAAGGGCCAGTTTATAAATCAGTCCTTTGAACTAACAAATATTTTCTGGACAAGAAATCATTTTTTGTTAATAACTAACCTTTTGTAACTTTGTTATTTGGAAATGAGAAGTACTACATCCATAAAGAAATATCATAAAAATAAATTTATAAATTGACATAACTTCATAAAATACAATTATATTTTACTTTACAATAAAAGTAATTTTATGATCTAACGTTTAACATCAAATCATGTCATTTTGTAAATTTACTTTAGGCTAAAACATCTCTCTTTAAAATAAAGTTGTCCATTATGTACACGCATTATATTGAAGAACATAAATGCACAAAAAGTTAAGGGCCACACTTGCAGACTTGATTTTATTTAGGTGAAGGGCAAAGAGTCAAAGACGGTGACATTTGAATTGGGTTTTGGGGGGTCATGTGGCTTGTAGCGCTTGTCGAGATCTGAAAATTGCAAGGACTGAAGCTGCAAAGGGGAACGATTAAGGCGATTACTTTCTGCCATCACACATCAGCATCTAGCAATAGAACTGGCGTTTTCTAGGCCTCGAGGCTCTCCAAAAGTATGTACAACAAAATGGCAGCATTGGTTAGTAAAATCCATAGAAACCAGGAAAAAGATATTTGTGTAGGCAAGGACAACTCACTCTGCTAGGAAGAACCAAACGAGTTTTATGGCCTCAAGCAATATTTAGTAATACACAACAGAAACATCTTGATTATATGTTCTTTCTTATCAAGATGAGCTCATCTCATGGTGGTGATTCAGTATCCAAGTTCACGTATTGGGACTACATCAAATGTCTCCATGCGGCCTTGGGACTGCAAAGGCAATGCAATAAATTGGCCGAGTACAAAGCAAGCAACCGGCAGAGAAGAAAATGTGATGCACATAAGGCATGATGATTAAACATAAATGAATAGGTACTGAACAAATATTTATTTGGTGGGAAGAATCAAAATCAGTATCCTTGCAGTCTTGACTGAACTTCAGAAACCAAAACTGTGATCTTTGCTGCAAGTTTTTCCATTCTTGTGAAGATAACATCTCGTCATTAGTGAACTGCTATAAAAAGTCACCTGGGAACTGACAGACCAAGCTCTAAACCCACAAAAAATACAAAGGCATATCAGAAGAAGCATACAGTAAAGCCACAGTCTTTAAATGGAGAATAGCAGAGATGGTAGCGTTCAGATCTCATCCAAGTGAATGACTCGTAAGTGCAATATCAAATGTATTGATTCTGAGAATATTGTAAATGATATGGTATAAGATATAGCTAACCTAGCCCCCCAAATTCCTCCAAAACCAAGATAACATGTGACCCGATCTTCTAAAGCAGTATTCCACATTAATTTAATTTGAAATTTTGAGTACATAGGAGCATAGATGCAGGGCCCACCTCCAAATACAGCACACATGCTCACGTACCATCAACTCCATCTGAGAAAAGGAGCAGCTATGTTACTACAGAATTCTTACTCACTTGTACGTAATTCACACTACGTGAAACAAATTCAAGCCAAAACCCCTCTATGGTATTTGCCTACGACCTCTATTCCCCTATCATTTTTTTTTTAAAAGTACCTCTATTCCCCTACCATGCAAGGCCACCTTCTTAAACTTTTGATATTTCCAATTCTTACTTATCCTTGCATTGCTTGCACGAAAATAGCTTATAACCAATAGTTTGCTAGAATAAAAGACGTCTATTATTGAACTTTAACACATGTTAAAAATATTTTAAAATACTACTAGTAAAATTGAGGCTGGGAAAATAAAAAAGCTAATCCTTGGAGAATACGGCAAATTCAGTCAATTTTATCCACCAAATACTCTAGTGCCACCATGACCAGTTGGTATTTAGTATACAATCCCATCCTGCAACCAGGACACAGCGAGTTTGCCACAAGAGAACCCACTTTTCATTCCAAATTTGGCAATTTGATGATTTAGGCTTCTATGGGACCCTTTACACTCTTTTTTCTCTCTCATGAAAAACCAATAATGTAAAATCTAATGGAGATGAAAACAACAATGAGGCCATGGGACTACGTTGAAATTTAACGATCACTCACAAAATATCCTAGTGGAAGCTGTCATCTATAAGCTTGGATTTGGCTTTAAAGAAATGGAATGCATGAAGCACAATAGCAAACAGAACTAATTTCACCCCAAAAGAAGGTCACCAAGAAATGGAACAAGTATGGCACAAGAGCAAGGAAACTACTGAGGTTACAAAACAATGGTATAAATTATAACCACCAATACCAGACATCAAGTATGTTTTTTGGTAAGTAACATACCTGGTGTTTGGAACTGGTATGTAAAGATGCATAGGATAGTGTCTTGCAAATTTTAATTAATCACAATGCCGTTAGAGCAAGAGGGGGAAGCTGTACATGCTGTGTATACGGCCAATTTCTTGAAAATGTTTCTTCAGAAACTAAATTTTTTTATAGCTGCCTTTAGGCTTTCTTAATGCCTTAGGAAATGTTACGTTTCCAATTTTTGCTCAAGAAAGCTAGTATTGACAAGAATTCAAACTTCATTCTCCATGGGAAATGTTGTGCCTTTGGAAAAAGACAGATATCATTAACAAGATGCTGAACTTTTAAGGAAAGACTGTGGAAAAGGATAAAACTTATTCCAAAGGGAAAGTAAATGAATGAAAAGTATAGATACGGTCCATTTTCCAAGTGAAACCATGTTATTTATGTTGGACTCAAAGCATTTCAAGAGAAGATGAAGAATCCTCCTTTGGATGAAGTCAAGAAACTGCCAAGGAGTCCAAACAAAACCACATAATTCCTAAGATAACTATAACTTTTGTTTCATCTTTTTCTTAAATTTGATTTCTAGAACCTTTGGGCTACTTGATGTTTTCTTCTTTTTATAATTTGTTAGTCGAATGTGGAAATTTACTCATGTGATTTGCAGCCTCTTCTTCTCTATTAGACAACCAAAAGAAATGTCCATCCACTCACCCATCTATAGCAGATTCCATCACAGCGGCCTTTGTGTTTGACTGAACCATGAGCTAGACGACCGCATATGCAATGGAACTCCCTGAAAACATTTTCATTAGTTGCATCATGTTCGGTGTGGTTTCTGGTAGCATTTTAGGATTCATGTAGGTGGAAATCTTGGTGAAGATTTTGGATTTTGAACTTGTTGTTCACATGAGTTAGTCAAATGTCTTGGCTTTGTTTTAAGTTACTAGTAGTAAGACGTGGCAGTTTCCAAAGGTTTTGAAGCTCTTTCTGGTGGTTCCTTAGCTGTTTATGGTTTTAAGTAATTTTCGATGGGATAATGAGTAAAGGTTCTCAGTACCAAAAAAATACCTAAAAGTTTTTTCAAATATTTTTATCAAGGTCTCAACCAGATGATCAGAAATAATCCTCAAAGCACAATTTAAGCTGATACAAACACATCCTAAATTTTAACTGCAAACGCTATTTACTAGATTCAATAAAACTTCTTCTTAATTAGAAAAAAAAACAGCAAACACTAACGCATAACGTTAAAGACTTTCTTATTACCCACCCATGGGTAGCCCAAGTGGTAAGGGTGAATTTGTGTGCATGAGCCCCATGTCACAAGTTCAATTCCCCCTAGGATCAAACTGCGATTTAAGTGGGGAGGTCATGGCGGTGGGTTGCTGTGCTAGTCTCCCTAGGAGTTTAGGTTCCATGGGTGAGTCCTAAGGGCTCTGTCGTGGGGTGGTTCCCCCGTCATCAAAAAATAAAAAATACTTTCTTATTATTTTGAGTTTCTAATTAAATTATCATGTAGAGTGTCATTAATATATATATATATAAGTGAAAGCTTGATTCTATAACGCCCCAATGGAAGGCTCAAATTACATGGTCTATACTCCAAAAGGACTAGTCAATAATACAATTGGAATCCTATTGGAATCTTATAAAGAGCAAGAACTTCTTCTTCCCAAATAATGTGGGATCTCATTCACTACCTACCATTATCTTTATCATATGGGGTATCACAATCTCCCCCCCTTAAATTACCAACGTCCTTGTTGGGCTTATCCGTCGTAGGTTGCATAGCTCAAATCCCACATTTCTGGTTGGGATAGACTATGATATCATTTGTAACGTACCAATAGAAGACCCAAACCACATGACCTATACTCCAAAAGGACTAGTCAATGATACAATTGGAGTAACTTTCCTTATAAAGAGCAAGAATTTCTCATTCCCAAGCAATGGGAGATCTCATTCACCACCTACCATAATCCTCTTTTTTTTTCTTTTTTTTTTTCTATTTTTTCTTTTTTGATATCCGGGAACCTCTCCAAGGCAGGCCCTTCGAACCCACCCTTACAGAGTAAACCCTGGTCCCATGCACCGCACCTTGGGAAGTTTCTCTACACGGAACTGATTAAATCGATGGCTTTTCACCAAGGGGTATGGCCCCTAAAGATTGTTTGCACCCAAGGCGATTTGAACCTGGGAACTGGGGGGAGCATACCCCCAAACTCAAGGCCTTTACCACTTGAGCCAACACCCAATACCTACCATAATCTTTATCATATAAAGTATCACAATCTCCCTTCCTTAAATTCCCAACGTCCTTGTCGGGCCTGTCCATTGCAGGTGACACGATTCAAGTCCCACATTTTTTGTTGGGATAGCTCTGATACCATTTATAGCGTCCCAATAGAAGGTCCAAACCACATGGCTTATATTTCAAAAAAACTAGTCAATTATACAATTAGAGCTCCATTGGAACCTTTAAGAGCAAAAACTTCTCCTTCCCAAGCAATGTGGGATCCCATTCACTACCTACATTTATTCTTATGATATGGGGTATCACAGATTCAGAAGACTTTCAAGGTCTAGTCAAGCTAAACAAACTGCAAACTACCTTCAATTAAACTACCAAAACTACCCCAAATTTACTACCCAGTAAAACCCATCCATGCGGTAACGAGAAAGTGGCACATGCTACAAAAAATGCATAAATTTCATGAGCAAAGGAAACTTTCATATGTTACCAATTAAGGACCCCCTTCCCTGAATGACACCCAAAAGTATGCATGAGTACTTCTGAAACCAATCATCAAAATTTAAGATAAACCTGAAACACAAAATTCTATCTTTATAAAACCATACTTCTTAATGCTACAAATAGGGCACTCATATTCATACTTATGTATCGGCAGGAACTAAACATTACAATCAGATAGTAAGATCCTCACCAGAGCGCTTCACCGCCAAACCATTACCCCAATTCACCAAATCATGAAATGGACTCATTAAACCAATGGCATAAAAACCAACAACTACAAAATCTAATAATATTGCCTCAGTGTCTCTCCCGCCAGCGTCTGCATAACTGTGACCCGTCTGTACCCTAACGCAGCCATTATACGACATTGGTCTAAGAATAAGTACTAAACTACTAGCCGCTTTAACACTCACGGAAATAAGATATTGCGCAAGCCGAATCTATAAAATTCGTCAAAGAGTAATTTTAATTTAGTTCTCCATAGTTTCCAATCCCATCATTTTCATTATTCAAAGCAAACAC
>QEOT01008429.1:4564-15397 GCA_003123785.1 Pterocarya stenoptera | reverse complement strand
GGAGGTAAACACAATCTGTCCCCCTAGACTTATGATACAAATAACAAGTCATAGGTATGAGAAAGGCTCTGTAATCCTTAGCCTATTTCACTTATTTACAAACTTCCAAGAGAATTTATTAACTTTGGCATCGAAGACTCCTTAGTCCCAAGGTCACCCTCTCCTAGTTGCCTCCCTCCATATATTTTGCAGACCTAGTTCTAAAGACCTAGTTGTCGAAGCCTGATCCAAAGGCATGTGAAACACGATATTAACACTTGACATAAGCATATGAATGATCAAGATTTAAAGTTCTCAGCAATATATATTTTATGAAAACCTTTATATTAAGTATGTTTACATTATAATGGGTTTCTTACCAAGTCATTGACTCATTTTAGTTTCTTTTATGTTTTTAAACCACCCAAGTTATAATATTTAAGAAACTAAAGCTGCAAGATGGGACTTGATCTTGGGACGCATGACATTGGCCTAGATCATATATAAGGATCTTAAATTATGATTTTATAACACAAAGTTCAAGAAATTTTAATAAAGGCTTCCACTCACTTTTTTTTTTAATAAATAATGATTGTATTATAAGGAATCTTTGTACCTCGGGCTTCCTTGAGATTAAAAAAAATTAATATATTTTTAAGTCAGGTTCAATAATAACATTCCAGCTCTCGTGATTTTCTAAAAACAAAAATAATGATTTTCTTAACTATGGGGAGCAAGGTGTTACAATTTGACAGAGGATGAGACCCCAAGTAATATTCTGTGGAGATGTCCTTCAGCAAGAGATTTATGACTTATTTTTTAGCAGATGATAAGAGAAAATGGCACGATAGGATTTAGCCTTATTTGCTGTCATAACTCGATCTATCTGGCATAAAAGGAATACACTGATTCATGAAGGGGGTTTTTCACATCCATTTACTCTTTCATACGATGCTGTCCAAGCATGTGCTAAGTTTCCAGAAACATTGCGCATCCTAAAATGGCAAAATCCCTACACAACCTAAGGTTTTACACTCGAAAGTCCTACCGACAAATTGGATCAAGGTGAATTGGATGTAGCTATCGGAACTAGTTGCAACAAGATTGGTATTGGCATGTTCATTAGGGACTGTGATGGAAAATTTATTGCTAGTTTGATGAAACCTCTTATTTTTTGTTTAGAACCTTCAGTAGCTGAAACACAGGGACTACTTGAAACTGCTCTATATTGTTTCTTTGAAGGAGACTCTTTTCATGTTGTTAATGCTATTTTACCTTAGGATAACAATGCTAGTTGTTTTAGTTGTCTCACCTCAGAGCATTAGTAATGGCTTATTCATCTTTATCTTCATCTTCATATTCGCATAATATGTCTTTAAATTCATTTACATTGACTTATGCATCTCTAAATTTTTACATAGCTATGACTGGCGCTTTTTCAAATTTGAAGAAGTATTCACTCTCCAAACATTATTTTTAATGTTTTTTCTTNTGTTACATGTTAATTCTATTATAAAGCTAGCTCCACATGAAATGTATAATATTAAATAAATTTTGAAAATATATTTAGTCAGACCAATGATCATGCTCTAACAATGTGATTAGAAATGATCATTAAATTCAAAATAAGAAATAATATCTCTCTTTCTTCATCTCTAGCGTGTCCATAACAAAGTTAATCATGTTACATGTTAATTCTATTATAAAGCTAGCTCCACATGAAATGTATAATATTAAATAAATTTTGAAAATATATTTAGTCAGACCAATGATCATGCTCTAACAATGTGATTAGAAATGATCATTAAATTCAAAATAAGAAATAATATCTCTCTTTCTTCATCTCTAGCGTGTCCATAACAAAGTTAATCATGTTACATGTTAATTCTATTATAAAGCTAGCTCCACATGAAATGTATAATATTAAATAAATTTTGAAAATATATTTAGTCAGACCAATGATCATGCTCTAACAATGTGATTAGAAATGATCATTAAATTCAAAATAAGAAATAATATCTCTCTTTCTTCATCTCTAGCGTGTCCATAACAAAGTTAATCATGTTACATGTTAATTCTATTATAAAGCTAGCTCCACATGAAATGTATAATATTAAATAAATTTTGAAAATATATTTAGTCAGACCAATGATCATGCTCTAACAATGTGATTAGAAATGATCATTAAATTCAAAATAAGAAATAATATCTCTCTTTCTTCATCTCTAGCGTGTCCATAACAAAGTTAATCATGTTACATGTTAATTCTATTATAAAGCTAGCTCCACATGAAATGTATAATATTAAATAAATTTTGAAAATATATTTAGTCAGACCAATGATCATGCTCTAACAATGTGATTAGAAATGATCATTAAATTCAAAATAAGAAATAATATCTCTCTTTCTTCATCTCTAGCGTGTCCATAACAAAGTTAATCATGTTACATGTTAATTCTATTATAAAGCTAGCTCCACATGAAATGTATAATATTAAATAAATTTTGAAAATATATTTAGTCAGACCAATGATCATGCTCTAACAATGTGATTAGAAATGATCATTAAATTCAAAATAAGAAATAATATCTCTCTTTCTTCATCTCTAGCGTGTCCATAACAAAGTTAATCATGTTACATGTTAATTCTATTATAAAGCTAGCTCCACATGAAATGTATAATATTAAATAAATTTTGAAAATATATTTAGTCAGACCAATGATCATGCTCTAACAATGTGATTAGAAATGATCATTAAATTCAAAATAAGAAATAATATCTCTCTTTCTTCATCTCTAGCGTGTCCATAACAAAGTTAATCATGTTACATGTTAATTCTATTATAAAGCTAGCTCCACATGAAATGTATAATATTAAATAAATTTTGAAAATATATTTAGTCAGACCAATGATCATGCTCTAACAATGTGATTAGAAATGATCATTAAATTCAAAATAAGAAATAATATCTCTCTTTCTTCATCTCTAGCGTGTCCATAACAAAGTTAATCATGTTACATGTTAATTCTATTATAAAGCTAGCTCCACATGAAATGTATAATATTAAATAAATTTTGAAAATATATTTAGTCAGACCAATGATCATGCTCTAACAATGTGATTAGAAATGATCATTAAATTCAAAATAAGAAATAATATCTCTCTTTCTTCATCTCTAGCGTGTCCATAACAAAGTTAATCATGTTACATGTTAATTCTATTATAAAGCTAGCTCCACATGAAATGTATAATATTAAATAAATTTTGAAAATATATTTAGTCAGACCAATGATCATGCTCTAACAATGTGATTAGAAATGATCATTAAATTCAAAATAAGAAATAATATCTCTCTTTCTTCATCTCTAGCGTGTCCATAACAAAGTTAATCATGTTACATGTTAATTCTATTATAAAGCTAGCTCCACATGAAATGTATAATATTAAATAAATTTTGAAAATATATTTAGTCAGACCAATGATCATGCTCTAACAATGTGATTAGAAATGATCATTAAATTCAAAATAAGAAATAATATCTCTCTTTCTTCATCTCTAGCGTGTCCATAACAAAGTTAATCATGTTACATGTTAATTCTATTATAAAGCTAGCTCCACATGAAATGTATAATATTAAATAAATTTTGAAAATATATTTAGTCAGACCAATGATCATGCTCTAACAATGTGATTAGAAATGATCATTAAATTCAAAATAAGAAATAATATCTCTCTTTCTTCATCTCTAGCGTGTCCATAACAAAGTTAATCATGTTACATGTTAATTCTATTATAAAGCTAGCTCCACATGAAATGTATAATATTAAATAAATTTTGAAAATATATTTAGTCAGACCAATGATCATGCTCTAACAATGTGATTAGAAATGATCATTAAATTCAAAATAAGAAATAATATCTCTCTTTCTTCATCTCTAGCGTGTCCATAACAAAGTTAATCATGTTACATGTTAATTCTATTATAAAGCTAGCTCCACATGAAATGTATAATATTAAATAAATTTTGAAAATATATTTAGTCAGACCAATGATCATGCTCTAACAATGTGATTAGAAATGATCATTAAATTCAAAATAAGAAATAATATCTCTCTTTCTTCATCTCTAGCGTGTCCATAACAAAGTTAATCATGTTACATGTTAATTCTATTATAAAGCTAGCTCCACATGAAATGTATAATATTAAATAAATTTTGAAAATATATTTAGTCAGACCAATGATCATGCTCTAACAATGTGATTAGAAATGATCATTAAATTCAAAATAAGAAATAATATCTCTCTTTCTTCATCTCTAGCGTGTCCATAACAAAGTTAATCATGTTACATGTTAATTCTATTATAAAGCTAGCTCCACATGAAATGTATAATATTAAATAAATTTTGAAAATATATTTAGTCAGACCAATGATCATGCTCTAACAATGTGATTAGAAATGATCATTAAATTCAAAATAAGAAATAATATCTCTCTTTCTTCATCTCTAGCGTGTCCATAACAAAGTTAATCATGTTACATGTTAATTCTATTATAAAGCTAGCTCCACATGAAATGTATAATATTAAATAAATTTTGAAAATATATTTAGTCAGACCAATGATCATGCTCTAACAATGTGATTAGAAATGATCATTAAATTCAAAATAAGAAATAATATCTCTCTTTCTTCATCTCTAGCGTGTCCATAACAAAGTTAATCATGTTACATGTTAATTCTATTATAAAGCTAGCTCCACATGAAATGTATAATATTAAATAAATTTTGAAAATATATTTAGTCAGACCAATGATCATGCTCTAACAATGTGATTAGAAATGATCATTAAATTCAAAATAAGAAATAATATCTCTCTTTCTTCATCTCTAGCGTGTCCATAACAAAGTTAATCATGTTACATGTTAATTCTATTATAAAGCTAGCTCCACATGAAATGTATAATATTAAATAAATTTTGAAAATATATTTAGTCAGACCAATGATCATGCTCTAACAATGTGATTAGAAATGATCATTAAATTCAAAATAAGAAATAATATCTCTCTTTCTTCATCTCTAGCGTGTCCATAACAAAGTTAATCATGTTACATGTTAATTCTATTATAAAGCTAGCTCCACATGAAATGTATAATATTAAATAAATTTTGAAAATATATTTAGTCAGACCAATGATCATGCTCTAACAATGTGATTAGAAATGATCATTAAATTCAAAATAAGAAATAATATCTCTCTTTCTTCATCTCTAGCGTGTCCATAACAAAGTTAATCATGTTACATGTTAATTCTATTATAAAGCTAGCTCCACATGAAATGTATAATATTAAATAAATTTTGAAAATATATTTAGTCAGACCAATGATCATGCTCTAACAATGTGATTAGAAATGATCATTAAATTCAAAATAAGAAATAATATCTCTCTTTCTTCATCTCTAGCGTGTCCATAACAAAGTTAATCATGTTACATGTTAATTCTATTATAAAGCTAGCTCCACATGAAATGTATAATATTAAATAAATTTTGAAAATATATTTAGTCAGACCAATGATCATGCTCTAACAATGTGATTAGAAATGATCATTAAATTCAAAATAAGAAATAATATCTCTCTTTCTTCATCTCTAGCGTGTCCATAACAAAGTTAATCATGTTACATGTTAATTCTATTATAAAGCTAGCTCCACATGAAATGTATAATATTAAATAAATTTTGAAAATATATTTAGTCAGACCAATGATCATGCTCTAACAATGTGATTAGAAATGATCATTAAATTCAAAATAAGAAATAATATCTCTCTTTCTTCATCTCTAGCGTGTCCATAACAAAGTTAATCATGTTACATGTTAATTCTATTATAAAGCTAGCTCCACATGAAATGTATAATATTAAATAAATTTTGAAAATATATTTAGTCAGACCAATGATCATGCTCTAACAATGTGATTAGAAATGATCATTAAATTCAAAATAAGAAATAATATCTCTCTTTCTTCATCTCTAGCGTGTCCATAACAAAGTTAATCATGTTACATGTTAATTCTATTATAAAGCTAGCTCCACATGAAATGTATAATATTAAATAAATTTTGAAAATATATTTAGTCAGACCAATGATCATGCTCTAACAATGTGATTAGAAATGATCATTAAATTCAAAATAAGAAATAATATCTCTCTTTCTTCATCTCTAGCGTGTCCATAACAAAGTTAATCATGTTACATGTTAATTCTATTATAAAGCTAGCTCCACATGAAATGTATAATATTAAATAAATTTTGAAAATATATTTAGTCAGACCAATGATCATGCTCTAACAATGTGATTAGAAATGATCATTAAATTCAAAATAAGAAATAATATCTCTCTTTCTTCATCTCTAGCGTGTCCATAACAAAGTTAATCATGTTACATGTTAATTCTATTATAAAGCTAGCTCCACATGAAATGTATAATATTAAATAAATTTTGAAAATATATTTAGTCAGACCAATGATCATGCTCTAACAATGTGATTAGAAATGATCATTAAATTCAAAATAAGAAATAATATCTCTCTTTCTTCATCTCTAGCGTGTCCATAACAAAGTTAATCATGTTACATGTTAATTCTATTATAAAGCTAGCTCCACATGAAATGTATAATATTAAATAAATTTTGAAAATATATTTAGTCAGACCAATGATCATGCTCTAACAATGTGATTAGAAATGATCATTAAATTCAAAATAAGAAATAATATCTCTCTTTCTTCATCTCTAGCGTGTCCATAACAAAGTTAATCATGTTACATGTTAATTCTATTATAAAGCTCCACATGAAATGGATGAAACCAACAAGTTGACCAGGTCTCGTTTGTTTTCTTAACTCCTCTTAACACATCTCATCTCATCTAATTATTAAAAATTTTTTTTAATTCTCTTACAAAATAACATTAAAACAAAAACGGCCTTTTGCGATCAATTTATCGCAATCAAAAAATTATTCGCAACTAATTTTAGTTGCAAATAATCTTTTGATCACGATAAATTAGTAAAAAAAAAATCATTTTTATTGTAGTATAAAATAAAAATTTTAATTTTTTTAAATTTTAAAATAATAATAATATTAAGACAATTGATATCATCCCATCTCACTCGTAAAAACAAACTAAATCAGGATTAAGGTCAACTCTCTCTCTCTCAATAAATGTTTCCAAGGCAATACCGACAAAAATTGGCCAGAATCGAGTTAAGATATAAAATCATAATTAAAAGAGTGCTCAATAAAATATGTAAGTGCAAAAAAAAAAACCAGTAATGGTGCATGCTTGGGTTTAAAGTTACATTCTTGAAAGATGATGACTTGCCTAGTTTTCGTGAAATTTATGCCTGAACCGCTGCAGTTAACCGTCCTAGCTACCACATACAGCAACATTCCCCAAAAAGAAATACGGAAAGGAAACTTTTATCATGTACTCTCACAGAACCGTTTCCCCTCAAGAACGTGACCCCATTCCCACAAAACTGAATCCGAATCTGAACTTTTTATCCTTTTGCTGAGTTGAATCTTCACGCCTTCCCCTCCTTTCCATTCAAATCTTTCTGATTTTACCCACAGTCAGCATCAATAATACAACAACCTTTCCTCCGTCTTGTGTTCATCAAACAAAAAGTTGCTGCCACCATCGGTGCTAATCAGCTGCTTAATTTCGTCAAAGCCATAGTCTAATTGTTGTTCATAGAATTTTTTGTGACTTTGCTTTTCAATCCAACCGTTAAGATGATCACCACCACTGGAAATCGTGAACCTCTGATTTCCTTCGACCCCACTGTAAAAGCAATTCTGAGGAGCCATCTGTACTTCATAAGTTTCGACTGCACCACCACCACCAGTGCCAGCGCCATATTCACACTCTCTTCTTTCTTTGCTATGGCTGAACAGGTTGTTAGAACTTCCATCAGAAGAGCTACAACTAGCTTCACCCCCAAACATGAGCATATTATCTTTTACATAGCAATTTTGTAGCTGTCCCACCAAGTTTTCTCGGGCTTGAAGAATTGTAGCTGCATTGGCAGAATAATTGCTGCTCAAATGACTTGGAATCGGCTCTAAGCCTGGGAAAGAAGTGGTAGGGTTGCAGTAAGTAATGTTGCTGCCTTGGTATGATGAAGTAGATGTTGTTGTTGTTGATGATGATGATGAAGTTTGAAGGGCATTTGCGAGGGTGACTACTGGGTGAGTCTTTCGCTGAGATGGAGGAAATATACCAATGAATTTCTTCTTAAGCTTGGTGTTCCAGTAGTTTTTAATATCATTGTCAGTTCTGCCTGGCAACTGAGCTGCTATTATTGACCACCTGCAATTTGGGTCAGTTTTGAAAATTCCCATAAGAAGGATTGTATAACTGAGCTTCTTTCTGAAACTCTCGAGTACTCATGTCATTCGAATTTTAAACTCGGCATGCAGAACAATCCCCTCCCCCAAAAAAACAAAGACTGATGCAGAAAAAAACATTCATCTTTTCAGAGCATATTCCTTGAACAAGTGATTTTCTCCCAAGCTCCCAAAAAGAGAAAAAAGAAAAAGAAATTATCATCATGCTTTGCGGTGTTTATGATTTTTGAAGAAAGACTGAATCCAGGGTAGCAAAAGAAGAAAAAGGTAATCATAGCCTGATTAAACATTGTCAAGAGATTCCAAAAGTATGTACAAGAAACAGGAAATTCTGTAAGTGAAAAAGAGAAGAAACTGGAGAGATGTAAGATTACCTGCTTCCAATGGTAGCAAAGAGGGTACATATGATCCTATCTTCATCATCAGAGAATTCACCGTGTTTAATGTTGGGTCTGAGATAGTTAAGCCATCTTAATCTGCAGCTTTTCCCACATCTCTTAAGACCTGATGGAAGACCAAACCATTCATGATGACCAAAAATAAAAGGAAAGAAGGTACCCTGAATAAACCATATAAGTTCAAATCATAGAAACAGAAGAACTTCATTTCTCTTAAAATTATTTTCCCAGGATCCCAGCTTTCTGGTAAGCTCTAAAACAAAAGGAACTAATTAAAAGAAACAAATAAACAAACCAGCTTTCTGAGGAAGAGCTATCCAATTCCCTCCAGTCCCATGTTTCTCTATATGCTCTTTTAGCGTTGCATCTTCTTCAGGTGACCATGGCCCTCTTTTCACGTTCGCCTTGTCACAACAAGGAGCCCTTCCCATCTCTCTCTCTCTCTCTCTCTCTCTCTCTCTCTCTCTGTGTGTATAATTTCTCCTTGTTCTGTCAGATACCTCTGCTAGCTTTTAACAGGTGCTTTCAAAATGAAACGTTTCCAAGGGAGGTGCTTTTTTTCTACACATGATCAAGACTTGTGGTGATGGACATTAGAGATATATTTATTGAGAGATAACAGAAGTCAAAGGACAACGTCTCGAATTTCAATCATCACGTTCAGAAAAACCCATCTTTATTAGCTTGAAAGAAGTTTCCATCCATCGCATATGAACAAATCAGCAACAGGGTGCTTACCTGGTCTCTGTCTTCTCCCACCCGAAGAATCCAAAGTCTGCTTAAAATACATATACCCAATTTGCTATTGAAAACGATGGGCTATTACACTATCTTCCAACCGATTTTCCAAGTCATAGGTTTAGTGTTGTCATATTGAAAGCAGTTTTACGAATCAGTATAGATATTCAAATGTACATGATCAGTATACTGGATGGTATATATGTTCGGAAGCATACGGTGGTGGATATATTTTATTATAGTTATCTTGTTGAGTCGCTCCCTCACAGATTTCAGACCACTATTTTTGTTTGATCATTATAATAAGATTAATTAGCAGTTGTCGACCTGCCCAATATGTAAGAATAATTAAAAAAATGCTCCATTCAACTTTAGTTAGCGTACATTTTTTATCATTATACAATGAATACAACTTTAATTTAAAAGAAGAGCATCAGCGTTAACACTTTGAATCTTCGAATTTTTGTACGTTAAGCACCTTGGGGATCAAGAGATCGACCAAGCTCAAGGGGGAAGACAACACTTGCTTACAGATTTACAACTTGGTCGAAGTTGCTTGAGAGAAAACGAGAATTCGGCCCGTGGCTAGCTTGTGTTGAACTTGCTGCTCATGCACGAAATAGTAGCCAATCTCCATGTGTTTAGTCCTAGCATTTATTGTTTCTCTACATAATTAAAGCAAGTAGGTCCCTCTTTTAAGAGTAGTAGTAAGTAAGTAAAGTCTCTTAGGATGCGGTAACGATCAGTGAAAGTCTAGGGTTTGAAATATGAGGCTAGCTGTGACCAAGTTGCATGCCTTGGATGTACTTGATCATGTATAAGGAGTAGTAGATCAGGCCGGCACAAGTGGATATAGATCATCATGATCAGTAATATTACTGATCATGATCTATATCAATTATGTTTAAATAATGTTTTAATAAGTTAAATAATTAATTAATATAACAATTCTAAACAAAAATAAATTTAATTATGTCGATCGGATCCTTCTGCGGGAAGTGATGAAGCGGTGGTTGATTAACTTGTGATCAAAATGGAAAGGCCGTGGATTCTTCGATCGATATATAAAAATTTCTGCAATGGTAAGAGCAACTCGTGTATTTATCCTAGCTAATTAAGATGCAGGTACTGCATATGATTGTAAATTATTATACCGGCCTCTAGAGTCAACATATCCATGCACTCTAGTGGTTATAAAAGTTTTTTAAAAAAAAAAAAATGAAGACTCCAATATTCCAGCAAGGGGTTAAAAGTTGAACGTCTCGATGCATGATTATTATAAGCACATCAACAATGGATTTGACCTTCAATATTA
>QEOT01008427.1:937-17458 GCA_003123785.1 Pterocarya stenoptera | reverse complement strand
CTCCAAACATATACCTGTAGTACGCGTGATCAGCATGCCATATTATATTATATATATGGTAATTAATTTAAATTCTTAATTATTTCATACTCATGTGCAGTAGTACTAAAGATTAAGGTAATTTCTAATATATATATATATATATATGTTTATACCTGAGACCTTTTTGAAGTATGTCGATCTCTTGTTTCAGCATGTTAATTTCCTCTCTTGCATCCTGATTCATGTCAAATATTTAATCTCATCAGGCCAGGATCATTAATAGTACGTAGCTAGCTAGGAATAAACAAAAGATCATCAACTTACGCATACACATCATGATATGATCGAGATTTTAATTTTCATGCAACTAATAATTATTATTAACATCACTCATGGTATATATATATATATATCACGTTTTACAGGAGAAATTGTAACATGATATATATTGTACGCGGAAATACCCTACAACTACTCTATCGTGACGTTGAGAGACAATCACACTTTATTCTTTCTTTAACATAGCCAGCTTTTTTACGTCAATTTAGTATATACTCAACAACCCCGATCGATCGAGTAGTAGTGTAGCCATATAGAGACAGCCATCGTATGCAACTCATGTGCAGGTCATGCATGATGACGTACGTTTGGCGTCCAGAAAGGAAATTTATGACTGCAATTACTGTACGTTATGATGATGGTTGCATAAATTATTGTTAATTATTCCATGGAGAAACGATTATATATATATAGGAGCAACTAGATTTAATTGGATGCTGTTGATCAGACTATATGTTATAATTAAATATGATAATATTCGTTTTGTACCACAACACACACATGACACACACACACATATAAGGATCTACAACAGTACTTTTGAATTAAATTCTAGTAGAAAATTACGTACGACGTACGTGCGAGAGATCAGAACATACCAGGCCGGGTTGTGCTTCAATATTTGCTGGTTCAGGCTGAACCTCTCCAGTAGACTTCATGTACCTCTCAGTAAGCCCTTGCATGGTTCTTGTATGATAAAAAGATCAAAGTTTCAACCACAAATTTAGCTTCTCTTTTCTTTTTTTGTGATTACTAGCTAAATAGCAGTAGGTATATACGATGGAATTATAGATCAAGAGTTCTTCAAATTCTTATTCAAATTGATGCTCTCAAGTAATAAATAAATACATGTGTCAATTAGTCTTATAATATTTATTTATTGAGCATTTAAATTCATTACGAACAACAACAAATACAGTAAAGTTCAATTTGTGCGTCTTTCTATCGCTTATTTTTATATTAAATTCTAAGAAAAAAATATCAAAATACATAAATGATCGGTAACGAATGAGAAAAAAAGAGGAAAATTAAAACCTTAATGATATGATTATGAATGAAATCTTAAAAACAAGATATAGAAAGATCACAGACCCTTTGGTGGCCAGCTCATAGAGCTTTCCATGGGAGGAGAAAATGATAACTCCAATTTCAGCATCACACAGCACAGAAAGCTCCTTGGCCTTCTTAAGAAGTCCTGCTCGGCGCTTGCAGAAGGTAACCTGCCTGTGCACTGGATTCTCGATCCGCTTCAGCTGAACCTTTCCACGCGCCATTGATTTCTTGATCTTTTGATTATGGTAGCAGCTCCTCCTCCTCCTCCTCCTTTTTTTCTGTCTTCTTTTCTGCAGACAACCTCCCACTAGTTTGAACTAGCTTCGAGGTTGTTGCTTCTCATAATTATTCTCTCAAAACTTTTCCGACGATTGCCTCTCAGAATGAGGGGGTAAAGCTAGGCTTATATATACCATGCATGCACCATGGATTCTCTTTTTCCATGGTTCGACCCATCTCACCATGGCCGAAAGAATAATAATTGGTCGGCAGCAATATACTTTTTTCAATATCACTAGGATTTGTTTAATCTCTCATGCATGTCACTCACTACTCCTAGTACTTTACATATCACAGCACTAACTCTTGACTCTTGAGGACTCTACTGATCATGATGATCTCTTGCTCCTGATCTCAAACACGCACACACACGCACAACACACGCTCGCAAGCTGTCATATACACAAAACAAATTAGGGCTTCTGTAATTGTTAAGGCTCAATTAAGAACTACTTTGGATACGCTTTAAAAAATTAAAAGAAAAGAAAATTGTTACAAATATTATTATTATTTTTATGCTTAATAATTAGGTCCTAATTAAACCTAAGTATTTTATTTTTAAAAAAATTAAGACACTTCTTTAATTAATTCCCAGTTGTATATAGCTAGCTAGGGGGCCGGGGCACTTCTTTGGAGGGTGGGCTAGGCCGCTAATCTTGTCTCCAAGGCAATATTGATATTATTGATTCAAAAAATCTTCATAATCTCTTACTATTTACATAATTTTTATATATTATATTTTTTAAATATTTTTAAATTTTTTTCTTTTATCAAATATTTATTATATGAATAATGAATAGAAAATTTGAAATAGTTTAAAAAGAATAAATTCAAAAAAAAATAAATTTAAATATTAAAAATTTTTAAAATTTTAAAAAGTATGAAATGTGGAGTGTGTTAGAAGTTGTGTTGCAAAATTCTTATTAATTTGCCCCCTAGCCATTGATTTGTTTAAAAAGGACATTAAATCAGTACAGACATTGATGCTTGCAATGACAGTAATTAGAAGGCAATCCTTTTCAGAATATTAAATTAAAGCAGTACTTTTAATTAGGGGGGTCTAGCACATGGGATCTTTTTATTTAATGAATTTAATAAGAAAAAATTTAGTTATAAGCAATTCTATATACTAATATGTACATTCATTCAATATGATTAGTTAGAAAGTAGATTTTATTAAAAATAGTGATACTTTAAATTTAGAATATGAAAATAACATCATTAGTACGCAGATTAGTTCACAAACTTATTTTATATAATAAATGTTTAAATAAGTTATATTTTCTCTTTTTCTTAAAAAGAAATATTTTTATTAAAGTATTAATGTAGAAAAAAATAAATCAAGTAATTATTATGATCAGTATTTCACTGAGAAATACAGAATTAAAAAAAGGAAACGTCTAGTCAGCATGATATATATATATATATATATCATGTGTGTATGTGTGTCATGTATATATATATATATATTCCGTTTTCATGTGCAGCCCATGATCGATCAGTCTCAATGAGCCAATGAGCTGCCCACGATGCTTTGCTTTTGGCTTTACGCAGTTCCTTTTCCTAATTTCTTGGCCACGCGTTACCATTTCTTTTTTTCTTCTTTTTTTACAAACCTCGTATATACATCTTAGGCCTTTCAGGCGAAAGCCCCAAAGAAAGGGCAAAAAAAACTTTCCAAGCTTTTATATTAACATATAATATTAATTGCTTTTCTGAGCTTTCATAATAAACACTAAACAGCTATATAGGACCTGAAAGATCATGACAGGCAACCCATGCAATACCACTACTCATTTAATTACGGCTTTTTCTTTTTCTTTATTATTATTTACAAACCACTTGTGATGATCTCCTTCTCCCATGTTAGATTCGGAGGCAATTAGAATCTTGTCAAATCAAATACATTCAATTGAAAACTTAAAAAATGTACACATCTCATATTTTCTCTAAAATGGTGAAAAATCATAGGCTGCATGGAGAGGCTTAAACAGCTGCCACGTGGATATTCTCCTCAGTATGGATGCCACGTGGATGCCTTGATCCTCCACCGCCGGCCTGCCCGGCCCCTCGAAGGTATAAAGCATAGATTCCTTTAATCTTTTGCTGAAATATAATTGAATTCCTTTGAGTTGATTCTTGGAAAAAGAGCGTCTCTTGGTCGATTTTTTTATTGATGTTGCGCTATGCCTAGAAAGTGGTGGATGCTACTGTTGATTCTGGCTTTGTCGTTCATAAGGCTGAAGATCAACATCATGATCATGTGTGTTTCTAAGACGCAAAAAGCTAATCACAACTTGCATGAACGTACGCATGTATATGTTGGGTCTAATGGAAAAAACTGCCAGGAATGCTCCCAATCTTCTTTCGTGCCCCTTGGTCAGAATATTTTAGAGGAAAAGAGAAAGCAATATTCTAAACAGGGGCTCCCATGATCATCAGCAGTACTACTACTCATGCATGGCTACCTACTTGAATCTTGAAAAACTTTAGACGTCGATGTTGATAGATTAGACGTGACCGTCATATTAATATATAGAGCTAGAAACCCTTGATTTCAGATACAATTTTTCTACAAAAAAGAAAGTTGACAGGATAGCATGATCTTATTGTCTACGCGAATGAACTTAGATCTCATTTGGTTATACAATTCAGATGTGATAAAATTAGATGTTTTGTTAAAAGTTAAATAAAATCTTTGTTATAATATAGTTTTTTAATATTATTTTTGTTTTGAAATTTGAAAAAATAAAATTGTTTATTATATTTTATGCAGAGATTAAAAAAAATTATAATGATTATATGAGATGAGATGAAATAGTTTAGTTTTATATAACCAACCAACCCTTAATTCATGTTCTTATGGAGGAAAGGTGCAATATATAATATAATACTTTAATTTTATCAGATCAATCTATATATATACATGCATGTATTTTTGTAGAATTTACATCTAAGGGTTGGTTTAGATGAAATATAAAAGTTGAAAAAAATATTGTTAAAATATTATTTTTAATATTATTATTATTTTAGAATTTAAAAAAATTGAATTGTGATTTGAAAAAATTGAATTGTTTATTATATTTTATGTGAAAATTTGAAAAAATTGTAATGATGATATGAAACACTTTCTGACTCCAAACGGAGTGTAAAATTTGATGTTTCATGGTGTAGTACTTTTTGTTAAAATTAGCTGCTACAAAAACTAGACAGCATCACATGATGATTATATGGAAAGCACTATATATATATATATATATACACAAACACACACACACACAATCATAGTGTGTGTGTATATATAAATATAATGGTGATGATCACAGGCCATTATATAATGTATATATGCACAGTACTACCACTAGGATATATAATGTATTAATTCATGTTAGGTTTCAATTAATTAGTTAAATATATAATAATTATGAAGCTAGCCGGCCCCTAGCTTGTTTCCATGCATGCACTTAATATATATGCTATAGATCATCATCATCATCGAGTCAATATATATTAATGTTTTTAATTAGAAAGTCAATAGAATATGGCCCATGAATAAAATTGATGGATGGAATTGGACAAATTTGATTTGAGATCACTAGTACTTATTATTAATGAGCCAGCTATATATGATTAATGAGCCAGCTATAATTAATATTGATGGATGGTTGGACGAACGTCTGGCCCATGGGGATTTTCACATGATGAGGATCTCTTCAAACTTCTGAGGCGCTGTTCGAATAAGGCAATTTTAAGATAGTCTTCCTTGGTTTTGCTAGTTTTAGTGGTCTCTGTCTAGCACTCGATGTTGGATGACCTGATCATGCATTCTGATTGACTATAATTCCTTTGACGGCTTTAATGTTATTCTAGTCGATGCTGGTGATCAACTGGTGCGAGTTTCATTAATTTATTGGTTTCCACTTAATTCTTGATCATGCAATCATGTTGGTTACAATGCATGATGGCTTTAGACTTGAGATATATAATATAAGTTATTACGCACGTACTTCATCTAAAAATTTAAATTGATGAAAAGATATAAAAATGAACATTATATATATATATACAGCTCTTCTACGGACAGTTCATTTTGCACACACACTTTGAACACCCTCGCTGATGTGGCGGGGCAATTTAAAAAAAAAAAAAAAAACTCACTTAGGCCTGGAACTAATAAAATTTGGGAAAAAAAAAAAAATGAAAAAGAGAAAACGTGAAGAAGACCACACGAAGAAGGCCCCAACTTTCCCCACCGATCATGAACCAATTTTCATTTTGTTCTTTTGATATATGTAAATCTCAATGACCAGAGAATTAATATTTGATTATCTCTTTAATCTTTTCCATCCCCAGGCCACGTACCCCTTCTTTAATTTAATCGATTCCTTTCAGGATTTGACCATAAATATTATACAATACCTGGCTAGTGACTCTGACTAATGATCGATCTGGCATCGAACCCACTAATTAGTACGGCACAAAATTAACATTGCGCACATGTCGTCTAGCTAGCGGATCGAAAGATCAGTTGAGGAATTAAGGAGAAACAGTTGTACTAATTACTTTGTTGAACGTGCATGCCCCCCGACCACAACGTGCCAATTATAAATTACTTGTAGTTTAGTAGAATATATGCACCCACAAATAAATAAAAAAATAAAGCAACCTTTAAATCATGACCTTTAATTATTAATTGACCAAGAAAATTAAAACGGACCCTGCTTTAATTAATTAGTGGTTACAACTTTTTCTCCATGGATGGATCGAGTACCAATATTTGATCGAAAGATTAACGGGGAATGAGACGTGGCGAGTCATATATGCTTAAAAGAAGTTGCAATTGCCAGGTCTGATTCTTTTCAAAGATCAGAATCATGTTAGTTGATCATGGACGAAAAGTGCACATGAGTACTGCGTAAAGGGCACTAACTCTACGAGATGATTTAATTAGCTGCTGTTACGTACGTACGTGATCCTACTGAATACTCATGACCAGCTTATAAATTGTCTTAAATGCCACTCCTGATCAAAATTAGCTTAAATATTATTTCACGCCTCAATAACAATATTAATTAATGTGCATTGCCCACTTAAAATTCTGTTTTATATATATAGATACTCATCATGTACATGCAGCATGAAAACATTATAAGAAAAATAAGATATTGCATGCATGCATGGATCGATCGCGCATGCATGCATGGATGCAGTACTACAACTGGTAGTACTATTCGTTGTCGAGATCACTTAATTTTCTTGTGCATGTGCTGTGCGCGAGAGACATGCATGCATGCATGCAACTTTGGTCGATCGTCTGTCTTGGCACAGACACGACAGACAGACGAATTTCATAGGGTGAATATCATAGGGTACTCTGTCTCACTAAAGTCTTGAACGACTTTAGTGATCTTTCCATTGCTAGCTTAGACAGATAGGCTGAATATCATAGGGTATGATAGATTAATTTCAAACTGATCTAATTGCATGCTTAATTAGGTTTAGAATAATTAATTAATTATCCCATGCCAGTACTTGAAATTCTCTCTGGTCAATCCTAGCTACTTTACACAAGTACTATATATATTAGCAAAAAAGGACGGTTCAATGAACCTTTGTTTGAGCCGTACGTTCATCAAATTATAAGATCGATGATCACGTACATGCAATATATATTTAACAGAGAGTGAGAGAGAGAAACCCTAGCCTCAAAATGAAATCTAGTCTTTCCAATATTGTGCTAAAATGGAATAGAGTTTGATGCATATAGATGAAATGACATTGATCTATGCATGATTTGATCAGTAAGGATATATACGTACATTATATATATCCATGTACGAGTACTGGCCGTGTGGAATCCATATGATTAACCACACACAAGATCAGTACTACTACATATAAAACCAAATCGGATTATGATTTTTTTTTTTTTTTTTCTGTTCTTATATATATATATATATGTATATGCGCGGGAACTTAATAAATTAGAGTGTGATCGGAATCAATTTAGCTAAAGCTAGCACGCCATTAATTTTCAAACAATTCAGATTCCCAAGACCATCTGGCTAAACATTAATATATATAATATATAGTCATCAGAGAATACTTTAATTAATTAGAACAATTATAGCCAATCAAATCTGAGAGATTCTCTAATTAATTAATTAATTTATACTTTAGATTAATGCGATATGTTTAACCAATCAGCATCACATTCCAACAGATTCGTACGTGCATGGGATATTGTCAAAAAACAAAGAAAATTAAAAATCTCTTCATTTTTCTGGTTATTACCAAAGGGACCCGCGAGCCCACTAAACTAATTAAACTAGTGCTCTGATATATGAATAAATAAACAAAATATAAAGTTTCTAATTTATATTTTTCGATATTTCAAATTAATACCAGCTTCCACCCCAAAACTCCAAACAATAAAGTTATGGCCCCTCAATTATATGATTTTTTGCTTTCGTCTGATCATCTCGATCCATATATACATACATATATATATATATAAGGTGTACGTACGTACGTATGCCTAAAAAAGTTAGGCAAGTAGTACTACTGCAGCATGCATATGTATGATCTTGAACTTTAGTAAATGGATTATTGAAGTTTTGCTGATCTTGCATATAAAGTAATTAAGGATCGGACTATATATATTTGTTATATATATATATATGCCAACTAAAAACTAAAATACTGACCTTTATTTATTTATTTATTAACAATAAACGCTGTTTTTTCATTGAGTAGCCCTCAAAATCAGAGAGCAGATCAAAGCGCGCGCATCTAAACTAAAATACTAACTTAACATATAATATAATATAATTTTTCCGAATGAGTACGGAATAAAATATAAGCAAAACGATATTATTAGCTCATGTAAAATAGATTTTATTCGTGATAAATAACACAGTAAATGAAATAATAAGATAAAATCTATTTATACACCCAACACATGAGTACTGTTGAGGTAGAAGTTTTACACGCCAACTATACTAAAAAAAATTAGTATTTTAATTTTTTTAAAATTATAATGAGCTCGCTATAAGTATGTATTCATAAAACTCAAATAATAATAATTAAAAAAAAATTATGAATATCATGATTTTTCCCATTACAAGGATGCGTTATCCATTTCATATTATTGGGCCTCTAAGCAATGCCTTTTGGGTCAGCCCTAAGTTTGGTTTGTTTGGGCTACTGATTCCGATTGAGCTGCAGCCCATATTTGGAGATCTTTAGAGGCCCAATAATATGAAATGGATAAGGCATCCTTGTAATGGGAAAAATCATGATATTCATAATTTTTTTTAATTATTATTATTTGAGTTTTATGAATACATACTTATAGCGAGCTCCATTATAATTTTAATTTACCTTTCGGGTCAGCCCTAAGTTTGTGTTTGTTTGGGCTACCGATTCCGATTGAGCTGCAGCCCATATTTGGAGATCTTTATTAGAAGCCAGGGGTTTTGCATTACAATTTATTGGAACGGCAATCAATCATATTCCTGGGGTGTCCCCACGTCGACTTTGCTTCGAAGCAAACTCTCTTTCCCCCAAATTAACCATGGATTTCGCGAAACTAAACGAAACCCACCTCCGCTGTCCCTTATCGCCACACACATCCACGGCGCGTGTGTTATACGGACTCCACCGTTTTCCTCCCCCAATCAACCTCATGCTGTGATGCTCTAATTCATCGTCTTTGCAGAACACCATGGCTTCTACTTCCTACTGGCCACTTCTTTCTCGAATAGTATTTCTTTTGAATTTGGCTTATCATCATGTGGCCAACGCCTCAGATAAGTATATATCAGCAATTGGAGACCCAGGAATGAAGAACCCAAATGTGAGAGTTGCACTGGAAGCATGGAACTTTTGCAATGAGGTTGGGATGGAAGCCCCGCACATGGGAAGCCCCAGGTTGGCGGATTGTGCCGACTTGTACTGCCCGTTGATCATGGGTATGCCACTACTCGTTCCAATTTTTTTTTTTTTTAATATTTACATGGATACTTCGTTACAATAATGGCTACTTAATTGTCATGTTTAAGATTAGAGTCTCACTTCGAACAGGGTTTTCATGTGTATGGAAACCTTGTAGCTGGTGGAGTATCATGATCAGTGGAACGATGGTTAGTTTCTATTGTCTTATGGCGCTCTCCAAGTAAAATAGGCTGCTGCAGTTTTTGCTTGTATTTTTGGATTGTTCCATAGTAACCATAAAGAAATGCTGGCCGTACCCCAATTGTACCAAATTTATGTAATTAGCCCGAGTATTGCAATGACATAAGCCATCTTAGCTTTACATCTCAATCACCTTCATTAGATGAACTCTGCAAAGAATCTATCCTAATTTAGCTAGATCAGATTATGTAATATGTAATTGGATGTAATCATCTGCTTTATTTCTGTCCTTCTTAAATGGTCCTTGTTACTCTTATGTTTCAATAATCAGATTCCTTGGGCCGCACCACAAAGTGCGAAGTACATCACAAAGTGAATGAATCAGACAACAGCTTGGGGACTGGTGATAAGTTTCCTATAAAAGGATTTGAGCCATACAAGGACCCTAACCTGTTTGCTATGGAAAAGGAACTGTATCTTGGTTCTCTTTGCGAGGTGCAGGATTCCTCAGATCCGTGGCACTTCTGGATGATTATGCTCAAGAATGGAAACTTTGATAAGAACACCACCCTTTGTCCTGAGAATGGCAAGAATGTCAGTAAAATCATAACTGGCAGAAATTTTCCATGTTTTGGTGAAGGATGTATGAATCAGCCACTTATATACCATAATTACTCAAGATTGGTTTCTTCTAGGGACCAAATAGCGTCTTTACTGGGAGGATTTTATGGAACGTATGACCTTGATGCTGATCTGGGTGAAGGTATAGGGAAGAACTCCTACTTCTCCGTCACATGGCAGAAGAATTTGAGCACCGGAAGCTGGATTTTCTCGCAGATATTAACAACATCTTCAAAGTATCCTTGGCTTATGTTGTATCTACGTGCAGATGCAACTGAAGGATTTAATGGCGGTTATCACTATGGTAGTCGTGGAATCATAAGAAAGGTTTTTCCTTCGCTTTACTTCTTCCTCGCAAGCAATAAAAATTTGTCGCTGAACACATTGTCTCCACACATGAATGCTTGATGATCATCCCTTGAGAAAAATTAGAATGGCATTTGAGTTGACAACTTTTGAGTAGATTATATTCATTATATCAACGTTATACAAAGTCTATAGAAACCACTGATAAACAAAAAAAATAAAAACAAAAGTCTATAGAAACCAGAGAGTAACTCCTGAAACTTAGATGCTCTCTCTTATATGCTCAACCAAGCCTTAATCAGACTGATTAGGGTTGGCTAGATGCCCAGTGTTTTTTGTAATTAAAAGTTTTTGGAGTCTGGTATAGGTTTTTTGCTAGTTCTTTATATTTTTATGGTTCATTAACTGTGTTCGAGGTGTGTTTTACCAGCGGCTAGAATCTCCAAACTTTAAGGTAAAGCTGACACTTGATGTTAAACGTGGTGGAGGGTCCAACAGTCAATTTTATCTCCTCGATATAGGAAGCTGCTGGAAGAACAATGGCGACCCTTGTGATGGTGATGTTCTGACAGATGTGACTAGATACAGTGAAATGATAATAAATCCAGCAACTACAAGCTGGTGCCGCCCAGATAACCTCGTCTCCTGCCCACCTTACCATGTTAATCCTACTGGTGAGAGGATACATAGAAATGAGACATCTCGGTTTCCATATTCTGCTTATCATCTCTACTGCAGCCCAGGAAATGCCAACTATCTGGAGGAACCTTATGATATCTGTGACCCATATAGCAACCCACAGGCACAGGAGCTGGTTCAAATTCTTCCACATCCTGAATGGGCTGTGCATGGTTATCCCTTAAAGAAAGGAGATGGATGGGTTGGAGACTCGAGGACTTGGGTGCTTGATGTGGGTGCTCTCTCTAGTCGGTTATACTTCTACCAGGTAATTATGTTGTTTTTATTAACTTTTATATAATGTGTGCTCCCTTTTAGCAAGGCTGGATGGGTCTTATCCACGCTGACCAGGAGTTAGGAGAACTCAAATCTTTATGGTTTTTACACGGGTGGTGGTTCTCGAGTGGTTACTGAAACAAATGCTATTTATTAGTAAAATGCTCAAATCTTGCTCAGGATTTCAAGACTCCAAACCTTATAAACTATTAGTGATATGCAATCTCCTGTTAGTCTTTTGTGCTTATTGGCAATATTAATTGTTGTCTCTGCAGACAAATTGTTTACATATGTTCAAAAGTTACTTACCTAGCAATAAGTATCCTGCATCAACCCAACTTATCAAAAAAAAGGATCCTGCGTCAACCCAAATTTATAGAGGGTGACTGCTTCGTCTAGATGTCTTTGAGGTGATCTTATTGGACAGGGCCCCCAAAAACTTGCCTGGAACTTCGAAAACCTTAGGAATGATGGATTTTTTTCTAATTTAAACTATTCTGAAACATTTCATGGATGTCATCTTTACCATAACTTCTACTTCAATGGATCTTGTGTTTTATTGCTGCTGGATGGTATGTTGATTCTGATACATCGACATTGAGTCATCGAGCAAATTTTTGGTATGCTTCCTCCTGTTCTGTTGATTTCTCTCCCAAAATCATGTATTAAGCGCGAATCTAGTTGAATGATGCTAAAATGGTATGAGCTAGCGAAGAGGGTAAAACGACATTACAGGTTCTGATTTTTCAGCCTTTTCCATTGGACATCACATCCCATTGTAACTCGAAACAATTGTTTCCCTAGTTCACTGCAGAAACCTTTTGCAGTTTCATCTACTTTTCTTTGGGCTTGACTGATGTTCTCGAGTTTTATTACTGTGCTTCAAGACGGGCCTTATAATTATAGGGCACTGATGGGAGCCATGTTATTATATTTTGCACAGGATCCAGGAACAAAACCGGCAAGGCGGGTATGGTCTTCAATTAATGTGGGCACAGAAATATATGTTAGCCGCTCAGGACCAGGTGTGACTGCAGAATGGACTGTCAGTGATTTTGATGTGTTGGTTCCAGAAGATGTTACTAGCACTTCTGGTAGCTTTTATTGATCGTTTCACAACATGTACACTTTTCAATCTTGCAAAGAATAAACAAAAAAATTTCTATAAATGTAAATGTTATTCTCTTACTTTCTGCAGACATAAGAAGTTATGAACAGTACATTTGCCCTCAATTATTTTGGGTTTTGCATATCACAGTATCAAAACTAACACATTGCACCCTCAAAGTACTAAAAATTAACATTTTTTAATCATTTAATTCGAACTATTAGGATGGGTGAGAAATAGGTGACGCAACACAAGTGTGATGGCTGAATCTTAAGGATGTAATGTGTCAATTTTTTGTAATTCGAAGATACAGTGTATCGGTTTTTATTGCTTAAGGTGCAAAGTATAAAATTTCTAGTAGTTCGGAAGTGTATTTACCTCCAAATATAAAGGATTCGAGGTTTTTATGAAGATGACATTTATCTTTACGTCTCTCCAAGTCATCGTTTCAAAGGATGCCACTCCCTTTTATTTTTAAATCAGAGAGCTACTGGGTCATGCCAGTTTGGAGGACATGGTGCTTTGATAATTAAGCGGAGAAATTCCAGTTCCCTTCCCCTCCATTTTCCACTGCTTGAACAGGAACATCATCCAGACCAAGGATGTGGTGCTTTGTTGTGCCCAGATTGTCATGCAGGGATGCATGTCAAACTTGGATACTTTGCCGTTGAAATCTAAATCCTTAGAAACAAGGCTCGAGGAACAAGAATGAAAGTGAAAAGATAAGCCTGTACCCTACGCAGTAAAGGAATAAGTACACTACGAGAGGGTAAAACAACATAAAAGTTGATTTGAGTTCCCATTGAGCAATGTGTGCTTGTTGATTTTACAAAGGATTTGCAATCTGATAATTTGGTGCTCTCATGTTAAAACAATCATTCCTTGTCATTGCCAAATTGCATTTCAAACAACTTGCTAGTCAAGCATGCATGCAGATCAGCATCGATGAGCTTTTGACCCTTATGCCTTCTGGATTATTAAAATCTATGTATATGTTTTCATCACAAGTCCAGTAGAAAAATAAACTTCAGACCAAAAACAGAAACACAATGTATTTTGAACATGGATTTTACAAATCTAGGAAGTGTCCTCAAGAAATGGATAATCAGTATAACCAACAACCGGATCTGGGGTATAGAATGTATCTCTGTTGTACTTGTTGAGAGGAGCATTAAGCTTAAATCTCCAAGGCAAATCTGGATTGGCCAAAAACAGACGACCGTAGACAACAAGATCTGCACGGTTTTCAGCAATCGCATTATTCCCTTCTTCCCTGTCATAACCCCCAACGACAAGAAAAGTACCCCTAAAAGCCTTTCTCATTGGAAGAAGACTATGGAGAGTTTCACGTTTTTCTAAAGCCGGGTTAATTCTTGGCTCAACCATGTGGCAATAAAGAATTCCATATTTGTTTAAGGATTCAGCCATGTAAAGACCCAATGCTTCAGGATTTGAGTCTCCAGATTCCATATGGTCTCCAAAAGGATCTACCTTTATTCCAACCTTATCTGCTCCTATCTCATTAGCAACAGCTTCGACTATTTCCAAAGCAAATCCAAAACGATTTTCAAGGGATCCGCCATATTGGTCGGTTCGATCATTCACTTGATCTTTCGTGAACTGGTCAATTAGGTAACCATGAGCCCCATGGATCTCGACTCCGTCAAAACCTATGTATAAGACAAACAATATCATTTGCACAAAGGGAACAATTAAGTAGGGAAGTTAAAGACTATGTTCTATATTGAAGAAATAAGGAATAAAAAAGAATGGAGCGAGCAATAAACTCATTCCAGTCATATAAGGAAGATTACGATTTGGATATTAACCTATGTCTCCAAAATGCAACTGTCTTTCACATTTCCTTCCACCATAAATTGAAAAAAAGATAAGATGGGTGATGGGTTTAATTAAACAAACGCTTTGCCCACATAGGCCTTTATTATAGAACACTAAGGTATGATTGATAAATTTTTTAACTTGTTTTAATGAATTTGCCGCGAGAGTCTGTTCTTTTTATAGTAGTTCCACAACAACAGTACTCATCTATTTCAGGTAATAAAGGCCAGCATAGCTTATTTGATTTATGATTTTCTTTCCTTCACCTAAAAAAAAAAGTCATTTTGAAGAGGACCAGATCATTAGTAATAGATTAAAAAAAAAGTTTTACCCCTCTATGATATGCAAAATTAATTCAGCATGATATCGGCTTTTCTTTCTCCGATGTGTTTCTTTTACTCTCTTAGATTTGACCAATCGAATATCATCTATCTCAACTAAACCCAGGAGAATTGAACTTACCAGCTTCAATAGCATTCTTTGCGGCAAGCCTAAAATCATCAACAATTTGAGGAATCTCATCAGTCCTTAGCCGCCTTGAGGGAGTCAAATGTGCAACATCAATTGCACTTGATCGAAGTTGTGGACTAAAAGGCTTGTCAGTAGAAGAAATTGGAGCTTGTCCATTTGGCTGAAAATCTTTAGACAAGAGGATAGAAAAATAAGTATCCAAATCAGCAATGAATCTTAAAGTTTAATACCGGACTGTCCATTACGACTCTGAAAAGAAATCAATAACAAACCACTCAAAGGAACTAGAAAAACAAGAGTTATGATCTGTTATAAGTACTTAAAACAGGATGTTCCAATCCAAAAGCTCAAAAGAAAAATATGTCCACTACTTGAAGAAGCAAATAAACAAGGTCTAGCCAAAAAGAAAAACCTCGATTTGAAAGCCTCCCCACGTGCCAAATTTGACAAAAGAAGATTCCACCTTTGGCATGAACAGCATCAACGATGGGTTTCCATGCTTCAACTTGCTCTTTCGTCCATATACCAGGTGTTTCTGGGTACCTTTACAAAATTATAGTACCAAAGAAACTTAAGAAGTCGTAAGATTTTCCAAGCAAGGAAGGGAATCCTCTAACGGGAAACTGTCCTTCGAGTATAGAAAGAACTTGACAAACTACTGTAGTCAAGTTACCCCTGAGCAGTGTTGGAAACTCCAGTGGCTTCAGCTATTAGAAGACCCCCTCTGGTGGTTCTCTGAGAATAATACAAGATAGCATGTGGCTGAGGAACATTGCCAAAAGATCTGCTTCTGGTCAATGGCGCCAAAACTACTCTGAAAATAGAAAGTTAACGATTAACTAACAAAATCAAGCAACATCTTTCTTAACTGAAAAAAGTTGTATGCTTTGAGGATCACATACCTATCGCACATAGCAAGAAATGGAAGAATAAAATGATTAACCCTCTTTAAAATTCGTTAGTATAGCACACTTGATCAATAGAATAAAGGCAAGCAACACATGATACTGAAAAAAAAATATATATCCGTTCTTGAATTGATGATGGCGGAAATGAGGACAGCTTCAAGATTTCGCCTGTAGATTTCTCAAATATAAAAATTAAATAAGGTTTGTGTGATGCAATGTCTTTTCCTTGCGAGTAAAATACTAAACATCCATGAGAGAGAGCAAGAGTGAAAAGATACTTGATATTAATTAAGTCAGTTTTTCGTGGTGGATTTAGTTCATAGTTGAAGGACGACCAGATGACCATGTTACAACAGATGCAGTATCGGAGATGGGGAGAGGAAGCTAAAAGATCCTCTAGGTCCTTGAAAGATAAAGATTTCTTCTTCATCATTCCCACGTCGCAAATGCTTCAAGTTTAGCGAATCCAGTATTCACCATTTTCTTCATCATCCGCTATTCTCACCACTATATCATTGTTTATAT
>QEOT01008425.1:1998-13776 GCA_003123785.1 Pterocarya stenoptera | reverse complement strand
TTTTTTAATTAATAATTATTAATAAAACTCCCCTATTTTATCAAATTTTAAAAAATAAAATTATCTTATTATTCAAACATATATATTTTTACAAATCATCTCCGACTGCGTAATTACGCCTAATAGATCTCACTTAAAAATGAAAAAAACAAAAACAAAAACAAAACAACACAACCGAGCTCGAACACTGGGACCAGGACATCCTTAATTAAGGCCATGTATTCTCTTTCTAAAGAAAATCTGTAAGACACGCTGTCTGTTAGGGTTTATCTAGGAACAGTTGCAAAATTTCCAAACTTCAAGATCTTTCAGATTGGTTCAACAGGTAAATCCGTAAATCTGGTGCCTAGGGTTTTTCCTTTTCGATCCCTGAAGCTTTAAGTTTTCTCTGATTTTGTATTCCCCCCGTTTGGTTCCCGCGAAAATTGAGGGAAACTGGAATTGCGAGCAATTCATTTTTGGTTGTCTAGGGTTTCAAACAAAACGATTATTTACTCTCAGCTCTGCCGAAAGCATTAAGTCATATGAAGCTTAATGAAAACTGCTCCTGTTTGGGACGATTATAGGCCTGCTCCATTTTCTTAGCTTCCGAACGGAATATTCATTTTTAATCCCTTGAAAAGAAAGGAAAAAGGGGTAAAGAAGGTACGATTGCCAATTTCTGCGATTATTTTTTCCCTGAAGTGAAACACGTTGTTGACGTTATTGCTGTTCCACTGGTTGATTTGAATGAAAGACGAAAATGTCAAGTTATTGTTGTTTGTGCTATTTCCTCAACAACCATGGTCGAAGTTAGTAATGGGTACATCATCAAGCTACTGTACTTATAAAAAAAAAAACCATTTACTGTGTTTACTTTTTTTCAGTGTTTCATATCTATGCCGACTTATTATCTTTATTTTTTCTATTTTTAGCGGAATAAGACCTATGCTGACTGATTTAATTTAATTGTTTTTGATTGGGAAAAAATTGTTTCCAGTGTTCGATGTTATTGGCGACTCCCGAGATTGGAAAATCTTCAGGGTGATCCATAATCATCTTTATCAACTGATAGTTCTATCTTTTTTTTTCTTCCTTTTTTTGTTAACTTAAATTAGATTGTATTCGGATACCTAAGAGTTCAGTGTTTTGAATCAAAACTTTGTTGATTGAATTTTATATGACCAATTATGTTTCTATAGGAAAATCATTGTTTCTGGTGTTCCATCTTGATATTAGCCTAAAGCTGAGGTCATAGGAGATGCCTCGGGATTTGTCACGGTCGAGATCTCCTTCGTATAAGCGAAGGTATTCACCATCTTATGCGACACAGAGGTATAGCAGGAGAAGTCGAAGAGATAGAAGCCGGTCTCCATATTCATCCTATTCTTATAGCAGGTGATCCCGCTTATAGTCCCACTTTCTTGTAGTGATTTTTAGATTGTTTGCAAGAACTTTGTAAGAAGTTTGGGGAGTCTTATTGTCAATGCACTTTGGATTTACAAAATGTGTTCGAGTTGATCCGTACACATTTTTTCCTTCCATGTTGAATTTTGAGTGTTTCTTTATCTCTATAATATGAAGCCTATTTCGTTTGGATAGAAAGGAAAATCCTTGATTTTCTGAATATATTTTTTATCAGAAAAAAACTTAAAAATGGTGGTTTGATTTCGTGCATGCGTAATTTGAGGTGCTTGTACATTCACAAATAGGGAAAATAAAGAAGAGTTGAATTTTTTAATTAGTAAAATGTGACTGACTCCAGAAAGAAGAGTTGAATTGCTAGTTGAACTATAATACTTTAGACAGAGGTGCCATAATATGAACATGAATGCAATGAATTTTTGTTGTTCAGGGTCGCCTAGTGAGAGAAATATGGGAATGTATATAAAAAAATAGAAATGCTTTAGCCACAAAGAGATCCCATAAAAGTAATTCTACAAAAATGGTGTGGCTTGATATGATACGTTGGATTGTAAAACTATTTTTATTGTAAAGTTGATCTAACGTATCATATGAAGTCATGTCAGTATGTTGGTTTACTTTTATGTGTTCTTTTGGTGGCAGTAGCACTTCTCATAAAAAAAGGAAGCATTCCCTCCGCTTGTTTCGACTTTGTTTGAACTAATAGAAATGTTGGAATCTATTGTTTCTGTCAGAGAATGTGGAAATCTATCAAAATTTGTGACAAAAGGATTAAAAAATTTGAGTCTGCGACTTTATTTGGGCTACTGATGGAACATGATTATTTTCTAGTTTTGCCCACCTAGATACAACTCTTATTTAAATTAGATTTTTATGCTGTAATTCCTTCTTTTGTTTTTATTTACATGTGGTAGTAGAAGCATATGGATATCGATATTATCTATCTTGGTACTTCATAACTTCTTGCTCTTTGGAGAATATTCTGTTTTCATGAGCTTCATAAGCACCTTCATGATCTGTACACATATATTGATGATGGTCATACGATTTTCGAAGCATGTTGCTCGATTATGGCTAAACGATTTGTTATTATGTTGCTCGGTTTGTAAGCACTTGTCGAGGGCATAACCTTTGGGGAAGTTACCTTGTGTGTGAAAATCCTACAAAAGAAGTTAAATAAATAATTGGAGCAAAATATTAAGAGTGGTTTGAGGATTGAATAAAATGCATGCTCTTCATGATAAAATTAAAAGAAAGGAACTTTCTTCCCACTGTTTGGGAAGTGAGCAGGTGATGGGTGCAATTGATTGTCCTTTTGTTGCTCGATTGTGACATTTCCTTCTTCGTGTGATGAAAGATGCAGCTCACAGAGGTTATTCTTAACAGTGTATGAGGTAACTTGTACGTGCTTCTGTATTTACTGTACTTAATGTTGGACTGACTTCATACTTATTTTTATATGCTTAAAGGTATTCAAATTCCTTGTTTGTTTGTTTTTGTTAGTTCCTCAATATATTTAATGTTGTTATACAGAAGAAAAAGTCGTTCTATTTCCCCAAAACACCGCAGAAATCATTCACGTTCTAGACGTCATAAAAGTCGTTCACCAACTCCAAGACATTCTAAGAGGCAAAGGAGTAGAAGTTCCTCCTTGTCTCCTATTCATAAATCTTCAAGTTCAAGTCTTGGGTCCATAGAGCGGAAAAATGCAAGTGAAAAATTGAGATTAGAAGAAGAGAAGAAAAGGTATATCAAATAAATCTCATACGATTTTTTAATCAATTATGTTTCTTTTCTTCCCCTACTTTGTGTACTCTGTGTTTATCTTATTGCTACCCATATATTGTGGTAATTTCGATTATGGGTGGGAAATCCCTGTCGGATGTTTTATGTTAGTCCCATATGGTGTTTGTCTGATTATAATGTTGAAAAATGAAAAATTCATCATTATGCGTAATCTGGACTCTGGTTCCCCGCAGGTCAAAGATGATAATTTTTATCATTTTTGCTTCTTATCAACCTCAGGAATGTAATATCCTGTGAAGTATTTTCACCGCATTTTAAAAAGAACGTGGAAAAATCTTAGTTGTAGACCCGCATCCATCTATTCTCACATGTTAAAAGTGGTTCAAATTATGATTTCTACTTTTGGTTGTAAACCCTAGTTAGATACTTGTCATGTATACTTCTTGTGTATTTGGCCTATGCCTCCTTTTCTTATGAATAAAATTCTTGATTACCTATAAAAAAAAATGGTTCAAATAAAGTAATGTGTTTCTTAGTATTCATGTAGAGTTGAGACAGGGTTTCGTTGTGCAATTGTAGTATTGAATGTTTAGCCAATATTAGCAGTATTGGAATGATTGACACAAAAGGCAAAGGCCAAGAGAACTTTTCTTTTTTTTTTGACAAGTTGAAATCCACTGTAATTGTTGAGATGGCGGATCTTTTTCAACTCCATTTGGCCATTTAGCAGTTTTGTATGCCAAAATCAACTTTTCTAAATAGCAGCTAGTAAAAACAATTACATTCGTACTGTTTGCTTTGCCAATCATAGGAAAATCCAGCAAAGCTACCTGGCCATAATTACTATAACCTGCTAATTCTCACTCAGATTACACTTATCAAACAATTATGGATAAAAAGAGTTCACAATCTGATTGAGGGGATTTTAGTGAAGCGAAGTTGTTCAATATTGTTTCTTGGAGCACTTCATAGATTTGTGAACTCTCTGGAAATAACTCTATATGATCTTGGGAGATACATGAACGAAGTTGTGATGTATGCTCCTATTTGGGTTATAACTTTTGTGATACCAAAATGTTCCACCCAGCTGGATGATAATTGCCTTGTTCAATTGCCAAAAACAAAAGCTCATTTTCGTTTGATGAATAAGTTGTGTACCAACATCTAATATTTGGGAGTGCTGTTAGTATTTCTCACGTCTAGTTTGCTACAAGCATAAATCTACCTTTAATAATTTTTCTTTTTTACTGAAAAATTGAATCTAGAATTCTATTATGTCATCATATCCCAAATGATTAAAAGGTTAAGTTATTTCATACTTGTGTGTGACTGAAATGAAATGGTACTTGGTAATCTGTTAGGGACGTGAACTTAATCTGAAATTTCTTGAGTATGTACCGATGCATGGTAAGGGTATTAAGGGCCTGTGCATAAGTGCTTATATAAAAGAAAAAGGCCCGTGCATAAGTACTGAGCTTTTGAAACACATTGCTTTTGGGTAGATGCTGCATTTTAGGATATGCCAAAAGAAAAAGCATACCTTTTAATGCAACTTGTATAAATTGAAAAATGTCTTTCTAGAGCATGACATAACACTTTCCTTCAGTTATTATTGCCCTTCTGCAATTTCTTGTTTCTTCATGCTAGTTTGAGGTTTTAATTTGTTGAGCTAGGTTTTCGGTGGACACATACCTAAGAGATTGAGACATGCTTTCTTCCATGTATCACTTGGATCTGTGAACTTGAGAAACTTCTCATGTTTTAACTATTCAAATTGCCCCCTCATCATCTGGTTGAAACATAATCTTGATTACTTGTTCTATTTTTTCCCATAGTACTCATTACAACTGGTTCTAAGTCTGGTTTACATCATGTTGTGAGATTTGATTGACATAGGAGATTTGTATCTCATATAACTAATTATTGTATTATTGGGCCTAAGCTGCAAACTTGACTTTTCTGAGCTAAAACTCGCATACAGGTTTAGCAAGTTAAAGATCATTTTCTTAGCTATTTGGGTTTATTTTTAGGCAGATTACCGGTTCCCCAACAACTGCACTTCAGTTGGACTTAACCAAACCAAATTGCTTGTATTGCAGCCTTGACACTCTGTGTTGAGCTCTAATTCTTGTTCCTTGATTGCTTTCTGAATAGCCACATTTTTAGCTTGCGACATTCTTTGGTGCTTTTAGCACTAAATTATTACAAACCCTTACATAAATATGATTTAAAAAATATAAATATTTATCTTAGAAAAAATGTTCAATGCAAGAATTGAATCTTGTCAGTGATTAGTTTTAAAGCTGCAGCGGATTACTTGACTTTCTTCTCCACAGGCTTTTCTGAAGGAAGATACTGCTATAGTTCAACTTGTTATATTTGATGATCAAATTGGGTGCTTCGTTTATCTACTGTTCACCAGTTTTGAAACTCATTTGTTTGGATCAGGATTCGGTTAGAGGTATGCCTTAAAAGCATAAGCATATATTTAGTGCCTTTGCTGTCATGAAGGTTAGTCTGCCATATGTTATAGCTAAGTACTGAGTAGAGAGGAGGAAAAAAAAAAAAAAAGGAAAGAAGCAGATATGTCATAATTGATCTTTTGGTTTTGTAGTTGTCTCGATTTAAAAACATTTGGAATCATAAGTGCAGCGTTTGGAATCATTAAGTGAGGCATTCCCCCTAGCGTGAGTGGTCATTGCCTCCTAACTTCTCTTTATTCTCAGGCGACAGCAGGAAGCAGAGTTGAAACTAATAGAAGAAGAGACTAAAAGAAGAGTGGAAGAAGCAATTCAGAGGAAAGTGGAAGAGAGCGTAAACTCTGTGGAAATTAAACTGGAAATACAGAGGCGGTTGGAGGAGGGGCGGAAGAAAGTTTGCAATGAAGTAGCAGCTCAACTTGAGAAAGAAAAGGAAGCTGCTGTCATTGAGGCTGGACAAAGAGAGGTATCTTCTTTAAATCATGCACCTTTTTCTTCCCTCTCCTCGCTGGTAGAAAAGGCGCACTATTACTAGCATTGGCAATCCTTTTCAACGTTGTTTTTTTTGTTAAAAAGAGGCCGACTGAAACAGAGTCATCTGTCAGATATGGTACAATGTTCTGTTATATATAATAAGAAGAAATATCAGTCTTGAAATCCAGTAGCATGACATTTGGGATTTGGATTTTCAAAAACTTGAAAGAAAAAATGTGTAAAATTACTGTACTTGGTTTTGATTAGCCTCTTGTTTTCTTCGATTGTTGTAGTGAACCTTGCTCTTTCTTGAAAAACATTTTTTGTTGGCTTGCTTGTAGAAAAAAGCTCAGGTCTAGTTTAACCGATGCATAGTTTCTACGACCCAATCGTTCCCCAACCCCTTCTCTTTCAATTGAATTGACTAACATAATATTCTTTCTTGTTCTACCAGATTGACAATGCCACTTGATTTATTTGGTTGACAGGAAAAGGCTCGTAAAGAGAAAGAAGAGCTGGAAAGGATGTTGGAGGAGAACCAGAGGAGGGTAGAAGAAGCACAGAGAAGGGAAGCTCTAGAGCAGCAGCAGCGAGAGGAGGAGCGGTACCAGGAGTTAGAAGAGATGCAAAGACAAAAAGAAGAGGCTATGCGGAGAAAGAAGCTGCAAGAAGACGAAGAACGGTTAAACCAGGTGAAGTTGCTGGGCAAGAACAAATCCCGCCCTAAGGTGTCGTTTGCGCTTGGCTCAAAGTGAACACTAGGAATTGGTATAGTAATGGGTTTCCAAGCATATGTGCTGGACTTAAATTCCTTGTTCACATTTGTAATTCGTGATATATTCGTGCTTTTTAATGAAGTCTTTCGTGTGATTAATGTGCTTTTCCAGGTTTCTTTTCATTTACTTTGTTGACTTGTCTCGCTCTGTTTTTTGGGTGCTCGAGTATGCGGTTTTTGCAGGGTGTTTACAGCCTTCGGTTCCACAAGCCCTCCAGATCCTTCCCCTTTCTCCTGCCTTCGGTGAGCCACATTGGATGAGTTGGATTTAGTTGAGTTGAGCTGAGCTGAAATTATAAATATTATTAGAATATTATTTTTTAATATTATTATTATTTTAAATTTAAAAAAGTTGAATTGTTTATTATATTTTGTATTGGAATTTGAAAAAGTTAGAATGATGAGTTGAGAGGAGTTTAGTAACCAAGATGTTGTGATTAAGTAAATGTTTTTTAATGATGTGATTTTTTTATTTTTTAAAAAATATTTAAAAATGTTAAAAAAATACATGTAAGAAAAAAAAAAAAACAACAATTACACATAGCTCCCAGCTGTGGGAGCGGCGGCTGTAGAGCCACATTAGAATTCTCATCTCTGTTCTGGCCTCTCACATGCACGTCCAGGCTGAGTTCTTGGGCCTGTTTGTTGGGTCGAGTTGGGCTCTAGTCTATTCCAAAACAGGCCTGTGAGTAGGGTGAGCCTGTCTCTCTCTCTCGATCAAGTTTCTGTTGCTCAGGTCCGAGGCTATATAGTTCCTTGCATTTTTCTTATAATAAAGGGAAAAAAAAATCACGAAGGGATGCGTTTCAATATTTGTGTAGATCAATGTCTTATTTTCTTGGTGGATAAATTCAGCTTCATTGAAGAAATAATAATATCCAAGAATGCCATTGAGGGGGTATATTCTATAAAAATGCTACTAAGAGCACTCCCAATGAATTTGTATTTTTCATTTATTTATTTATAATATATTGCCAAAACTCACATTTTCTTTATCTAATGATTTTTACATACTACCATATATTAACTTATCTATTTTTTTTTTCTATATTATTTAAATAATATTAAAACTTTCTATTCATTTCAAATATTTCCTCAATAAAATTTCATATCCCCATATATTTTGAAATACACATAAGATACAAGATCTATTGGGTCTCCGTTTTGAAAAAATATTTATATTTTTAAAAGAAGACAATTAATACAGTATATAAAACAAAAATCAGATTCGCAAGATTTGTTGGTATATTAAGATTTAAAAAAATAAAAATAATTTAAATCCAAACTGTAGTAACAAATTTAAATAGAAGAAGATAATACCAAAGCAAGGCAAACCCTCACCTGACCTGAGTGAGTCACTGACCTGTGACACGCTGTCACAAACACTCGCCTTCTTCAGTCAACTAATGACAACCTGCAGGCGGACAGAGTGAGAAGACGCTTTCGCCGTCCCGGGGAACCCGCCAGTCTCCGTGTCCCACTGCTTTCATCATTAACGCATAATTGGCCTCCTCTGTGGTTGCTATACCAACCACACTGTTCCACTGTTACCCCAACCTCAGCCACGGACGTGGTCTTGTCCCCTCCAAATCTGAACTCAGCCCTACTCCTAGCGTACAAAACCTCCATATTATTGTATTTAATTATTTTTTCTTTCTTTCTTTTATTGACCACGTACTGTTCGTATTTAATTCGACCACGTTGTGGTCGGAACAATGTAGGATCTGGGGTATACACAGCCGTCCGATGATCTCCTTCCCGTGAATCCCGATGCCATTAAATGACCGGGTGTGTTTCGCCTCATGTTTCAGGTCTGGGTTGGGTTCGCTGTTTGTGTGTGTGTGTTGGCTGTCAAATATCATTAGACAGGCGCCATTTATAACGTGAAGAGATGACAAATATCAAATATTATTGGTACGTGGATAACATATTGTTTACAGTATATTTTATAATAATATTGTAAGATAAAGATATTTTTGTAAAGTAACGCTACTATTGTAAAATTTATTGTAAAAAATATTGTGAATAGAGCATTTTCCACTATCAAATACAATGAATGAAATGAAGTTTTGGAAATGGAATCTCCACGCTCTTTGGGCGGGAGTGAATGAACCTTACCGATCTCCAGTTGCAGAGAGATGACATAATTTATAACGTGAAGTTCGACGAGCGCATGGCCGTGGATCAAAAAATTAACCCAGCCAACGCAAATGAAGAGGGACTTGGAACCGTCTACGTCGGCAATCTAACCTGGTTTCCTCGTTATTAGTGAGGATTATATTGCATTAATGTATGGGTTCTAATTTTTTTTTTGAAAAATATATGGATTCTATTAGCGCATGAGTAGGATTAAGAGCGGTGCTATTCTGCCGTTAAGTAGCACTGTTTCATTTAACCGATAAGTTAAATTGTGTTTTTTAATTTTTTTATTATTTTAAAACATTTTAAAAAAATATATAAAAAAATTAATACACTAATAGTTACTTCCTTAATCATTAAGTAAAAAAAAATAATAATAATAAAACAAAGAAGGTGTCAAAATGAGGTGTCAAATTATCATTTTTCATAGGATTATATATATAATATGAGTAATGTTATATATAGTTGTTAAGTGTGTGAGTGTCGTGTAGTCGCTTTAAAAAAAATAAGGTTTATTATTAAAAGATTATTTTTTTTTTTTTTATATAGATCCAATATTTATTTATTTTTTAAATAATTGCGGGATGCTTGCATGCATACTTCAAACTATCATTTCTCGTATATTCTAACTTTAAAAGTATTGAAATTAATATTTTGAACTACCACATTTAATATGCTCTCTCTCTCAACAATCATTTATGTATATACATATGTATGCAAGCACCTTTTTTAAGTTTTCTTTCTAATCATGAATTTTCTCATTCATTTATCGCTCAAATTAATACTAAAAATGGTATATTGTTCATTTTCTAACCATCTATTTAAGAAGAATAAATCAATTTGTGGGTTTATTTTTGTATAATTATCAAAATATTTTTTAATTAAGAATAAATCGGTTTTCAAAACTAGTTCCATGCATAGTTATATATTTTATTTCATACGTTGATACTTTTCCACTTAAGATTATCTTTAATGAGATTATTCAATAATTTAAGAGTAATCCTACATACAGTCGTGAAGTGGGCAAATATCACATAATCATTTTGAAAAAGATGAGTATATTATTTAAAAATTATGATTATTTTCATATAACTCTCATATTTGCTTATTTTTTTTAAAAAAAATTATACAATACTTTATACACTTTACTATTGTAAATATTATTTATAAGTTTCAAAAATTAAACAATAGTACTACGCTTAAGTAACAGGCGCAGAACATTAAAGCCATGAGCGTTGTCTCATATGTATATATGTACATCTAGGTAGGGTAAGGGTCATTGAATGAGGTGTCTCTTGGTTTCTCTCTCTTCCTATATAAGGCCATGTGTTCTAGGGTTTTTTGCAAGATGAGAGCATGAGTTTGGTTTCTTTCTTGGTGAGCAACCAATATTGCTTATTTTCAAACCCCCCCCCTCTCCCCTCCCCTCCCTCTCTGTCTCTTTCGCTCTCTCTCTCAGGTTAGGTTTTTTCTGAGATTGCGTTTGAGAGAGATTTCAATGAATTTAGGGTGGGGAGCAGTGCGTCATGTGTGTGTATATATGTTTGTTGGAATAGCGAGTTAGCTTGGCGTCGTTCCCGGCCATATATGTTTGTTGGAATATCGGTATCATCTGAAATATATGTACGTTGAAAATCGAGGGGTCAAGGTTTATGGGAATGTTGTTTGGCTCGAGGGCATGTTGGTGATGTTAAGTCTTTGAGGTTTTTTGAGAGATTTGAGTCTCCAGAAAAACAAAAAAGATCTTCACAGATTTATACGCCTATGTGATCTCGGACCAGGCTTCATTCCCGTGAACCGATTACTATCCTCAGATCATCTCTTTCTCTTCATCTTTTAACGTGATGAGGCAGCTGATGATCATGAAGGTAATCGAGGGTACTGTGGAACTCTCTCTCTCTCTCTCTCTGTGAACTTTGACTTTGCATGGAATATATTTCAACCACTTGTCAAAAATGCTAACAAACAAGTATACAGACGATGCCATTTGACTTTTACCTTTTTCTGACTTCGTAATCGTTTCACCTTTTTTAGTGTTGACCATGGCTATGTTCTCTCTCTCTCTCTCTAATAAACACAAAAAAAAAAAAAAAACAGGCCGAGATTTGGTGCAATGATTTTTGCTTTCCAAAACAAAAAAGGTGGCCGGATAGCTTAATGTTTTAGTTCCAAATGATAAGAGGAAAGGATTGCTTTCTCTAAATGGCCGCAAAATGGTTATTAATGGTCAAGGTTGAAGGGTACGGAGGCATATATTGTGGAACCCAAAAAACTTGAAATTCTGTGTGTGATCATTCTATCGGGTTTTCAGGCATCTTTCGGTTTTTAACCTACCAGCTACAGTATTAGCCTTTTTTTTTTGTTTTTTTGCAGTTGCAGCCAGTAATTAATCCAGTAATTATTTAAACTCCATCCAGGTTGACCGTTTTAGTTGTCTATTACTGCAGATATATAGAATTCTTTGTATATATGAAGGCTGAGTACTCAGATAAACAGATCAGAATATATATCAATATATATATATATATATATATATATAGACACACACACACACAAGATGATCATGAAAGGGAGGATCATCGTGATCAGATCTAATGGCTGGCATGCTAGCTAGCAGGATTTGTTTTTGAACAAGATGGTAGCATCCGTGAAGGCACTCATGAAGATCACGATGATCAGACTTGGGGAGGAATTGGAAAATATGGAAAAGATACATTTTTTTTGTCCTTATTTATGTTCTTTTTATTTTTTTATCCACTT
>QEOT01008424.1:949-44805 GCA_003123785.1 Pterocarya stenoptera | reverse complement strand
CTCTCTCTCTCTCTCTCTCTGTGTACGTGTGCACGGACGCAAGCAAGCGCGTGAAAAATGGCTGAGGTAACTCCATAAATGAATCGAGACTGTTCACTTCCGAATCCGTACAATGGGATGTTGACTCCCAGTCTGATAAGGACCAAATGTTTGTTTGCGCCATGAGCTTTGTTGTAGCTTCGAACTTTGAGGCAATAAGCATCATCTTAACAAACACTTGGGAGGTGGTATATAAAAAGGAAGAAACTTCCAATTGCAGAGGGGAAAAAACAAGTTTTCTAATACCGATACGATTATTTTTTTCCCCCTGGCCTCGCTCTTCTTGGATGCTCTGCTAAGATCAAATTAGTTTTCTTCCAAATGTATGGTTTGAAAAGTGAAGGGAGGAGTGGAAGAACACAAACTCAAAGTGAAAGATGTTATCTTGGAAGGACGATCTAACAGACACTGATTTAACACTCACTTTGTCTGCTTTCTCAAATCCAGTAAATTCATTGACATGATTGACACAACCGGGAGCTTTGTCGCTGTGACAGATTTGGGTTTTCTGAGATTTCCAACTTCCTTTGAATCTGTGGAAATAACCCAAAGATATAACTAGGGGTCGGTTTGGATAATCTGGTCCGTACGGGAGAGTGGTTTCTGGACATCCAAACGGTTAGTATTATTTCGTTATTTTATTTCTATTTTGTCCATAAATTTTTAAACTTATTTCAAATATTTCTGACATGAACAGTAGAAAACATATTTGATTTCATTTTTGTTAAATATACATTTTTAACAAACTATCTCATTTTATCTCATAATCTCATCTGAACTGTATATCTAAACTGACTCTAAATTTCCACATCAAGCCTGAAGGACGGAATTTATACTAACAAGAGGACCAATAATTTATATATTTTCAAGGCATGTGAATAACACTAAAAGTTGAGTTTGGCCTGATATTCTGTCTTGTTGCTAAATTTATAGAGCCATGGAGATCGAGGAGTAATAGAGCCAGCCATACCCCAAAGACAGAATAAACAGTGTCTTATAATTGATGAGAGCATTATCACCATGAAAGCAAACTCATGTGGGATATAGATAAATCCTACAATGTGTGAGACACTGTACGTTAAATTACTAATTATCCCAAAAGCGTAAACTGATAGGAAGATAATTATATTTGTCTTAATATTCCCTCTCACGTGTAGACCATAATCACCCTCAATAAGTAGGCCCAACACATAGAATATTAATTAAATGAATGAAGTGTAAAATCGTGATTTGAATTAATTATCAAAAAGTTTCGTGGTTGGAACTCAAGACCTCTACTATGAGATCATATGATTAAATATTCATCGTATTAGGTCCAATTATTAAGAGAGAGTATTAAGACAAATGTAAACAATTAGAATTAATCTTTGCATCATCCTACACACCACACACTATAATTTTTTTATTTTTTTTTTATTTTTTTCTCTTATTAAATGTGTATTATATGGATGATAAATAAAAAAATATAAATGTGTCAAGAAGAGTAAAATAAAAAAAAATTAAAAAAAAATAAAAAACACATTGGTGTGTGGTATGTATGATGATACATAGCAATGCTCAAACAATTAAATATATTTCTTTCTATCAGGTTAAGATTATACGTGAGAACTACTCATTGCGGATAGATCAACTTCTCCCCTATCTCAAAGGTCAGCAGATTTTGTGGTGATGATAGATGTTATGTTAAGGGGAGAGAGAGAGAGAGAGAGAGAGAGAGAGAGAGAGAGAGAGAGAGAGAGAGAGAGAGAGAGAGAGTTTGGGCTGCCTTTGCTTAATAAAATATGGGCTGCTACGTTAACAGCACTGTACACAAATTGGTGGGCCTCTTTCCTTGTTTGCTTTGTTCATACTTCGTTTTTCAGTTTAGATAGCCAGTTGGACCCTTTGTTCACTTCTCTACAAATCATTTTTCCTTCTCCGACAATTCTTCATTTTCGTATAACTAAACAAATAATGTTATTTGAAAATCTTTATACTATACACTATTTATATTACGTAATTTGATTTGTAAAATTAAAATTTTTAAATTTATCTTCTAAAAGCTTGGTTTGTTTAACGAAATCATCTCATTTCATCGTATCTAATCATTACAATTTTTTTAAATTTTTAAATAAAATATAATAAATAATTCAATTTTTTCAAATCCTAAAATAGAAATAAGATTAAAAAATTATATTCTAATAATATTTTATTCAACTTTCAACTTCCATCTCTTCTCAACTCACTATTCAAATCAAGCTTTGAATCAAATTATGTTACATGAATAGTGTGTGATGTAAATACTTTCAAATAGAATTATTCATAATTATATACATAATATCTTTAGAGAGTAATGTTACTTTTAATATTTGTCACACCCATTGATGCTGAATATGTTGGTCTATTTCTATATTTTCGGTGCGAAAAGTAGCATTCCTTTTATTTTTATCATATTATTATTATTATTCAATACATGATATTTTAGATATTAATTATACATTAATCAGTCATGTTTGTCACAATCTATTTTCATCCCATTAAGCAAACGATTTCATAGGCCAAATAATCACAGATAAATAATGATGGAAAGAGTTAGTGTTTGGACATAGTTTTTGGTTGGGACAGGAGGAGGCTATCTGGGGATATTAGCAATCGACAATTACATCAATATCACTCAAGTCCCAGCAACCCCATCAAAAACAGCGATTAATTAATAAAATATTTAAAAAAGTCTCCAAAAAATAATAAAAATAAAAAGGTCTGTCTCTTCAGCCACCGTCCTCCGATTCCTAAAAAATATAAAAAAAATTAAAAATCCTTCGTGACTGAAGGAAGAAAGTCTTCACAAAAAACGTGTATGTGGGTACCATTTTAGTGTTTAATAATATAAATAAACGAAAATATTTTAGTCACAAACTGATTATATAAAAATAATCATATAAACTGATATGACTTAATTTAATTTATCAGATTATGAAATTATTTTTATTATTAAATAAATTTAACAAATAAGATGAAATACATTAATTTATTTTTTATAATTTCTTTATAAATATAACAGTAATCTAAATAAAATCCTCCAAAATCAAGTACCTTTTTTATCGTAAAGGAAAGGACCCTGTTCAGCCAACTTTTGGGAGGATAGTTGTAAGTAATTAATAAACTGTGTTTTGTTTAAAAATTAATTAATTAATTAAACAATGCAACATTGCAATTACCTATATGTGTGTGTATGTGTTGTGTGTGATTAATAAGAATCCAATATGTGTGTGATTAATAACTCATTTGAATTCTTGGAACATTTTAGAATTATGTAAATAATAGTGAAATGATTTGAATTAAAATGTTTTATTAGATTTTAAAAAATAAGAGAGAAAATGTTGAACACAAATATTATAAAATTAAAAAAATTTTTAAAAATTATTTTTATTTGAAAATTTTTAAAAAAAATTAAAGATCTGAAATTGAAAAATATTTATATTTAAATGATGTTTAAGAAAGATATCTAGGAATGTTTTGAAAGCTGGCCATTTGGATTTAGTGATGAATTGAGATTGTTTTAGATGAATTGAAAAAAATATTGTTAGATTATTATTTTTTTAATATTATTATTATTTTAAAATTAAAAAAATTGAATTATTTATTATATTTTGTATAAGAATTTGAAAAAATTGTAATAAGTAGATGAAATAAATTGAAATAAATTTCCAATTTAAACCGAGACATTTCTCTTGACATTCTAGATAGTGAAGCTTGAGGATTTCCTTTTTCCTCTGTTTGAAACACGACATGAATGCTATAACAAATTGTTCAGGTGGAAATCATTATTTCTTCAAAAACTATTTAATTAAATGAGTAAAGTATAATGCATTTTGAATTTTGATATGATATCACGTGATATTATTATTTATTTCAAATTTTAAATCGATAAAAAAAATAAGATTTAATTATTTATATTTTAGGTAGAATAGCGGTATATATTCACGAAGCTTGAGTTTGTGTTTTTTTTTTTTTTTCTTTTGGAGCACAAGGGTTTCTACAGTATTCTATGTTATGGTTGGAAATCAAATGTGTTTGAATAGTAAAATGGTGAGTTAAAATGAAATAAGTTGAATTGAAAATTAAAAATTAAAATAAATATTATTATTATTTTAAAATTTTTAAAAAATTGAATTATTTTTTATATTTTATTTAAAAATTTATAACAATAAAATAAGATAAAATATTTTTATATTAAATCGAATCTAAATAAATAAATAAAACAGAGAAAAGGGAATGATAAATCTCTCCAACAAAGTTGCATAACTCAATCCCATCCACACAAACTCCAATGTTATTTGTCCTCTACGGCGGCGGCTACTACCCTACTTCTTCCCGTGCTCTATTGGACCCACATTTCACGTCATTGTTTTTGTCAGTCCCATCTTTTTTGTATTTTTCCCCTTACAAAAATTACACTTTGTTTTTTATATAATTACAAGAAAATGTTAAAATTCTGTTTCACATCGAGTTGAAATGAAATAAATTTAAATAAAAATTAAAAATTAAATAAAATATTATTAAAATATTTATTTTAATATTATATTTATTTTAAAATTTTAAAAAATTAAATTATTTATTATATTTTATTTAAAAATTAAAAATAAAATAAGTTGAGATATTTTTCCTATCTAAACCGGACCAACATACGAGGATATTAAAAAATATATAGAGAGAAAATGCATTATCGGTGCACAACATCTGTCCCTGTTGAGGCTCCCATAACTATATTATCCGTTCTTTTGTATTTTTCTCCTCACTAGATTCACATTTTTTTCTTATTATTATTATTATTATTATTATTATTATTATTATTATTATTATTTCTACTTTTTAAAATCATGAAAGAAAAACATGTGAAGTAAAAAAAAAGTCTAAAACTACACTCCTATCTTATTTTAATCTCATTATATGAAATTTCATATAGTATTTTTCATAACTTTCGAATGATCCTTTATATTTTTAAAAGAAGAATTAAAAATTTTAAAAATATTTCACCTCATCATAATATGGTAAGAGTAAAATAAAAGAATAATTATACTCATTGTTCCTACACGATTACACCACACATTTACTTTGATTTTTTATCTTTTTATTTTTTTTTCCTAACAAGTATGTAATATAGAGATGATGAGTAGAAGAACTCAATTAAATCCCGTTTAAATAATAAGATGAGATGAGATGATTTTAGATAAAGTTAAAAGTTGAATAAAATATTATTAGAATGTTACTTTTTAATATTATTATTATCATTTTAAGATTTGAAAAAGTTAAATTGTGTTATTGTATTTTATATAAAAATTTGATAAAATTGTAATAATGAGATAAGTTGAGGTGGTTTTTTAATTTAAACAGAACCTAATTTAGTAAAAATAAAAGTAAAAAATTAAAACAGATACAATGTGTGGTACGTGTAGGCGACTGGGTGGCAAAGCCCAAAATAAAATTTTAGTTTGTAGAATTCTTCTAATATAAATGGAAAAATCTAGCTGTAAGCGATTCTGTGCACTAATACGCACACTCATTCAATGTGATTGATCAAAAAGTAAAATTTATTGAAAACAGTACTAATTTTAATTTAGAATATGAAAGGCAATAGAATTAGTACACAAATTGATACACAAACTTATTTATACATAGCAAAACTCTATATATATTTGTGATATTTACATGGAGTTAAAAGAGATGTTCGTTCTCGTTTGATTGTTAAATTCAGTTCAACTCAGTTCAATCTAATTTTAATTTAAATCTAATATTTAAACACTTAACTCTCAAATTATTAAATTCATCTCAACTCGAAATCTCTTTACAAGTAAAATCTATTATTTTTTTCAATTCAACACTTCTTTACACGTGGAATCTAAAATATTTTTCAACTTTTCATAAATACATCTAAATTCATATTAACATTTAATTATATTTAAATTTATTTTATCTTGTCAATTTATTACTATTTATAAAAAGTTTAACTCAATTCAATTTAATATCTATAAACGCAGTCTAATATACGGGAAAAGTCTCCGTATATAAATGAGATATAAAAAAGAATGAAATAGGTGTGTGCATCGAAATGGCCGTCATGAGAAGATCGAGCCGTCCATTTACGTTGCCATCAACGAAAGCTGGCTTGGGGAAGACCAGCAGTCGGAGAGATCGAGGGTCGGTGTTTACTACTGATTTTAATTAATTAATTAATGCAGTCCCGAACGTGGAATTTAATAGTGAATATAAATATATAGAGAAATCTGTGGACTTCTCCTACGTTAGAGGCCACGTGGTAAGGTAGAGCTGCTGACTGGACCCCAATTTGACCATGAGGTGTTCCTTCATTTGTCATCATAATAGTAATTTAATTGATAAAAACTGGTAAAAGCCAAAAGGGCCTTCAGTAGGGAATGAAAACGCGGACAGGTGTCGCCTTTTCCACTTCTCTGAGAACGCCCTACAACAGTGAACACGGTTTCATTTTGTCGGCAGTTGCCAATTTATTTATTTATTTTTTTGAAACATCGGCATTTGCCATTTGATAGCTGCTGATGCCGAAGGCATGGATCATATATGCTTGGAAAAATGATAAACACGTAACTCTTTATAATATTTTATATGATAATATTTTAAAAAGAGAAGTATTTTTATAAACTATTTTATAAAACTGACATTATTTTATAAAAATATTTTTATTTTATAATATATATTGTAAAATAGATTGTGTGGTATCATTACTAGTATGCTTATGAGCTTATCCTTATTTTCCGGTCCACCTTCGGATCATAATTTTATTTTTTTGTAAAAAAATTTAAATATTATTTACAACTTAAGATATATAGATATAATGTAATAAATAAAAATTATATAAGACATTTATAGAGATGAAAACCGCCTGATTTACTATCAAGATTAAAATTTAAAATTTTGAAAATTATTATAATTTTTTTAAATTCTCACATAAAAAGAAAATATTCTAATAAAATTTTATTTAACTTTTAACTTTTATTTCAACTCATCTTATGTGTGAAAACAAACAAGGATATAAAAATTTAAAAAAATTATAATAATTAAATAAGATAAATTAAGATATTTTCTAAAAACAAATTAAAAGAGGTTTTGGTCATCACGTAGCTATACCCTAGCCATTTTTTAATCATAAACTCAAGTGTAGAACCGTAAATAAATAAGACTAGTTGATAAATCACTGGAGATCAAGTCGCTCAAACTCTGATTTTGCTTAATTTATTTATTAAATGAGTCACTCATAAATATAAATTTATAACCGAATATTAAACATTACAACTTGTATTAAAAGCTCAATTCAACTCGTATAAATTTAAATAATTTTTTATTTTTACATATTTATAGAGATTAGAGTAGACCATGTTTCCAATACTATTTAAATTATTATAAATATAATTAAATATAAACTATCCAAAGATATTGACAAAAAAATAAAATTTATTTATCATAATTTGTATATAAATTTATAAAATATAATATAAATACTCTATTTTATTTAAATAAAATAGCTCGTAAATATGTTCAATTTTGCTTGGGAAGATGAGCTGAGCACCACAAAAAAATTAAAACAAGTATTTTATTTTTTATTTTTTTGTGGATTATGTAGGGGTGGTGGGGCTTTGCTCTTATGACTATGGCAAATGGCTTAGGTATTCGTGCTGGCAGGTAGGATAATGTATATCTGATATTTTTTCGTCTCCTTTAAACACCTGGCGAGAAATCTCAGTTGCCTGACCCCACTCACGCCCTTTTCTCTTCCTAATACAATAGAATATGTAGGAATAACAACGTGTCTCTGCTATAGTGGCGTGGGCTACTCTGTCCTTTTAGGCCAATTCAATAAGTTTGGTCTATTTTTTTTTTAATAAATATTAATATTAAATTTTTACCTTATTATTTTTAATTATATACTATAAAATATATTAATAATTGACCATTCATATTTTTAGATCGTATTCATATTCTGTTAAATTATGAATATTTGATTGTATAAATCAATCAGTTAAATATTGCACATAATTATACTAAATATTATAAAATTAATGAAGTTTTGAGTTCTACAAACTTACTATTTACAAGACTTATTATAGTTATAAAAAAATTAAAATATATTTTTCATATAGTTCAATAATATATTTAGAATAATATTAAATACATTTTTAGAATATTTAGGCTCGCGCCACTCCCTTTAAAAAATAATTTGTTATTAAAAAATAAAATTTTATATATTTATTTATTTAAAAAAAATAAGCAAGAACTATAAAAATTATTTTCCATATATTTATCATGTCAATAAATGAACTTGTAGATAAACTCTTGCTTAAATTTCAGTCAATGAATCATAACAACCCTATCTCCCAGCTCAGTGTCGTTTGAATGTCTGGGACTGAGAAATAGTAATAGAAAAGCGATACACACTTGGAAGACAAGTGACACGTGGACTCATTGCCAATGGAAAATGAAGCCACGAAGGCTGGAGGGCAAACTAGGAAATAGGAGAAAACGAAAGCTCTTGTATAAATAGGGTGGATGGCTGCAGCTGCCTGTCTTACCTTTATGCCTTTTTATCCTCAGGACCTCAAGTAAAACGAATGATTCACAAAAGCCCAAACCCCAGTCTCTGCTCTCTTTTTCTCACACTCTCCTCAAAAAAGTTTCGCTTTGATTCACTCATAAACGCTTTACTGATCATACTTTGATTGATTGCTGTTAAGTTGATTTCTGGGTGGAGGAGATTGCAGGATATGGCTTCCGATGAGACTATGAAACTCCAATCTTCAGCGCAGGAAGATGACTACGAAGATGATATCTATGATGAGTATGATCATGAACAACATCCCAATCCCCACAACTTGTCCAGGCTTTCTGTGTGTACCAGCAGTTCCATGTACGGGAATGATGAAGATGAGGAGGAGGATGATGATGGGAGCTACTTTCGAGCTACCGAAGCAGAAAATGGCATGAGCATTTCAGTTGAGAGCTTTTATGCAGACGAGGAGTTATCCGATGAAAGAGAAAGTAAAGAACTAGTTTCAGGGCTGTGGTCTGACTCCGATAGCGAACAGGGCTTTTATTCACTGCCGGCGACTCCCCCACGACGTAGGAACAGGCCGGGTGGGGTTCTGAATCTGAATCATCAGCAGCAGATAGGGGTCAAAGACTATGCCAGCGAGAACGAAGCTCTAAAGGGTCTTTTGGGAAGGAAAAAGAGGAGGAACAATGCGAGGAGGCAAAGGAGAATTATAAGGGAGAGATGGCTGCTGGAAAAAGTTGGTTGGGACAATTTTGATTGCGACAACAAGAGCAAGAACAAAATAATGAGGATGGGAGTAGTGGATGTTGCGGGTGGTAATTCCAACTGCCATAGCTTCAGCGCAGAAAGTGACCAGGGCGGCGGCGATTGTGGCAGTGTTATTGGTGCAGGGTTGATGGTGATAACAAGGCCAAAGGGAGGAAGAAGATCTCTGTGCATGGATTTGGAGGAAGTGAAGGCTTGCAGAGATCTTGGGTTTGAGTTGGAACACGAGCGCATGCTGGAGATGCCCTCTCACCTCTCTGTTTCTGGTTCCACGCTTGACACCAGCAGTGGTGGCAATTCCCCCATTGCCAACTGGCGTATATCCAGCCCAGGTTAGTAGACGTTGCTACTCTCTGATCATGCATGCAAATTGCTTTGTCTAGAATTTGTTTTCTGCCAATATTTAGGATCCCCAAAATTGCCAGTAAGCTAGTTAGCGTTTGAGCCGTTTTTTCTCGTTTGGCTCGAGGGAGAATTTAGAAACACATGCATATGTCAAATCTGATTTGAGTGCTGAACTTGTGGATTTAGGTGATGATCCACGAGATGTCAAGGCTCGGCTCAAAGTATGGGCACAGGCGGTGGCTCTCGCATCTACATCTCGCCAGGGAAGCTGACAACTTTTTCTAACCATCGGTTACCCGTTGTGTTTCTAATTGCTTTCTTCAAGCCTGTGTTCTTTGTGGGATTAAGAAAGTGGCTGCTTCATTTTCTTTTGGTTTTGGATGAAAGAGTGATCCGTTTGTGAAGCCTTTCTCCATTTTTGTTTTCCTTGGGAGTGTTGGGATTTCAGGTTCAGTTTCCTTTTTGGTTGCAATCTCCCCACTGTAAATACAGCATTTTGGCAGAATTGAGGATGGAACCAGGATGACAGACTGATAAGTTTAGAGTTTGGTCTGCCCTTTTTTATTCACTCTGTCCAGCTTTTGCTTCTTGGTTGATTTGAGTTCTTACTGCACTGTAATTGGGATTGTGTAAAGTACCATGTGCTCAAGAAAAATGTATCTCAGCTTGTTCAGTTATTTATATGATATTGATGACCAATATATATTGGTGAAACATCCCATTGACTTAAGTTACTTAAAAGTGTATCCTTCTTTCGTTAGCTACTCAAAAGTACATCTGAAAGACTGAAACACAAAGATGATAAGAGTAGAACATCTGCACAAACGGACAATACCTTAATCTTAATAATGGTGATCGTAGGTTTATTCTCAATTTTTAGGCCAACTTTCTCGTATCATTCATTGAAATCCATGAGCCCTGCGTGGAGACAGAATCGAGGATGTACTCGAGACTCCCAACTGGAAAAATAAAAACCCCATGGTATCAAGACCATGTTCTGATCATCAAAAAGACACTTTTAGCAGATGGAGATTATAGGTACAACGTTCTGAACGGTTTTGTTGTGTTTAACACTCCAATGATGGCATACAGATTAAAGCAACAAATTAAAGCAACGATCAAAATCACATGAGTTCACGTGGTTTGGCAATGTGCCTACGTCTACAACACTGCAGAAGTTTTATTGATTCAAAGGAGATTATAATCACGCAATTTCAACTCACAATCTCTAAGACTTTTTCTCTCACAATATGCACTCGCATTTTGCCTATCTTGTTTTCATTTAAAATTGTTGAAAAACGTGTTTAAAAGAACCAAAATATAACATATATATATATGTAGGTGGAGCTGGAAATCTTAATTTGGCAAAAAATTAGTTCTTTGCTCGAGTGGTGTGTCAAACACGTCTTGAGCAAACAACCAATCAATATTAACTCAAGTGGTGTGTTGAGCGCAACTTCAGCGAACACTAGAGTTTATGTCTCGCTCAAGTCCACTGTCACGCGAGACTCGAGCGAACTCACGGGTTGAGCTTTACTCGATCGCCAAAGTTTAGGCACCCGCCAGTTAGGTTTTTATGAAGTATTAGGATCCACTGGTTAATATACCTATCCATATGGGGTTGGAGGGCGGTTGGTCATGTACAGATTAGGAATTACAAGGTTAATTGTGAAAAGTCAAAGTTGGGTTCCTACAGACTATTTGGATATAAAGAACTAAATTCTGTGTGATGTATAAGGTTGGGAGTCATCTCTGGTAATTTTTGCCTGAGAAACCTTCAACTTATGCTTAAACAACATTCTCATTCATATATGTATGCCAAAAACCATGAGCAAGAATGTAGTGTAGCTCTTATAGTCTTTGCACTCTTCAGCAAGGCATGACTTTGTTACATAGATCGATAAATGTTGCAATTTTACAATTGACAATGGATGGAAAGCAGGACAAATAAGGAGGCCATACGAGCAGAAATCAAGTAATTTGGCAGTCACTTGAAAACTAGATTGTGGCAGGTGTTATCACAGGGGTATGCACAGTCAATAGCTTTCACATCCTCTCGATCGAAATACCAGTCTCCAACAGACTCTGCAATCCCCTGCATAAAGAATAATGTAACCATATCACCATGGACAAATTGCATACAGGATGATGTAACCATATCACTCTGGACAGATTCCATAGATATTTTTCTTTCTTTTCTGAATTAGAAAATGTGTACTGAAAAATAAAAGACATGCATCACGAATTACTCAAAGATATTAATCCACGGGCCAGAGATGAACCGAATATGCTGCTATGCATCATACATATCATTTTATGTCATCACATTATGAAACAATGTGAGATATATCTCTATAGATATCAAGATAGTGCATACCTTATTTGCGATTAGAGGAGAATCATCAGCGAACCATGTGTCCTGCCTCTCAGATTGGCAATGGGCAAAACATGAATTTAGGAATAATCCATTTTGACTGGACCTCGAGAAATCTCTAACGGCATCGAGCATTTGATTTCTAAAGTCTGCTTCATGGAATAAAGAAAAATGCATAAAAATTACTTGATTATTTAAACAGTCGCGTCAATGTTTAATGCAATGTTGTAATGAAAGCATAATAACATAAATAAAATATTACCTTGGAGAAACTGGATCTGTGATGAATTACAAAGCATATGGTTTAATTTGCAGTCATTCCAATGGCCACGAGGATCAGCCGATCGTGGAGCTAAGCTAGCTTGGAGCTGATGAAGAGAAATATATGAGATTTCCAAAAGAGATTTAGTCCTAGTAAATCGCCAGTTATCTTGGTTAGCAACCATTTTAAGTCAGAATATGGTGAAAAGGCACAGACCAATGATAAATCTGCCTGACTCAGAGGTATTATTTTAAGCTTAATAGGAAATCTATTGACTCTGCCAAGCTATGAGGGCATTACTATTGTTCAACAAAGGCCATTTAACCAAAAGAGCCAACACAGGAGAGGGCTCAAAAAATAAATTGTCTAAACCAATCCACATTTGAAACTTGTGGGCAGCCAAGGAAGCATAGATAACAAAATTATCAATCCTTGCCACTGATGCATAACTAAATGGCAGTATAAATTGGATGAGGAAAAATGCAAAATAAATTTAAAAAAACAAAAGAAAATAAAAAAGTTACCTGCCATGAATCATAGGCTGCATTAAGAATAAACAATGGTGTCTTAACATTTGCAATCAAGTTCTGAGGAAAGAAGCACTGAGAGAGAGAGAGAGTTCAAATACGTCAAAATCTCAGATTATCTCTCTTACAAAAATCAACTCATGAAATTTCATTTAAATAAATAAAGATAGAAAATCACCGAAGTTGGATCCAGATGGTTGATGCAAGTATTTGGCAGATTCTTTTCAACTTCCTAAAATTGCATAAAGATAACTATAATTGAAAATTGAGACATGCTAAGAAAACATAAAAAATATTCAGAACCCATAAATTTTATGTTGCTTCCATTGAAATAAAAAATCTTCATGAAGATGGTAGTTCTTCACGGTTAAATAACATAACCTCAACAACTGATCAACGAAGACTTTAATGTTTAACAGGTAAATGCCACAGAGTTTGGGATAGTAGTTTCAAAATTTTCAGCATAGAGCAATCAAGCAGTTTAAATTAAAGCTTACAACTTGTCCTTTTAAAAATCACATGAAAATCATTTCTTAAGATTTTGAACCGGGGTTTGACATCCATGGAAATAAAAATATTATTCAATTACCTGTAACTTAACAACACCTCCAAACATATTCCTTAAAGTGCGGCCTCCAGACACATCAACTCTACATGGTCAAGTGAAATTATCAGTATAACATGTATTTGTGAACCGACAGCTTACGCTAATAAAGTCATAAAAGACTTTGAGCATTATAGCTGATTACGCATCGAGGAACAATCCAGCATCACTTAGACATTTCACTTTCGTAGTTTCTTGAAACAAGTCCCGAAACTCATCACAGTGTAGTATGGATGCTAGACCCCCAGCAGAGCATCCGGAAAGAAGAGCCTGCAATACATTTGGTTTAAAATAAAAACTTTATCTTAAACAAAAAAATAAGCAAATGTTAAACTATAAACCTGGTTAGCATTCTTCATTCCTGTGGACATTAAATCTTCCATAGCAGCTAACCAAATCTGTTGTCCTCGAAAATTTAGTTGTGCAGCCTAAAAGGAGAATCAGTCCACAAAACAAATTTAAAAGGGAAAACTTTTAAGTCCAAAGAATCCTTTTACCCCAATTCACCATGCAAATTCCTTACATGGCATGCATTAAAAAAACCTAAGAATATCTAGTCAGATAAGGAGACAATCTCTATACCAATAAAACAATTCACTAAATGGTAAAATGGAGTTTTCATACTATATATAAGTTTAGAAGAAAATAGAATTTGGTTTATCAAATAAAAATACGTCCTTGTTCTTACATGAAAACAGGTTTTACCCAAGTATAGGCCATGAAAGTCGCAAAACTATCACAGCACTGGGTCATACGAGAAGGATGAACTATTAGCTTCCAAGGCAAGAAACAGTGTATCAATCCAATTGTCTAAAATAAAAGACTAGTGTCTAAAACTGAAGCAGCATAGGTAGAAGGGCCTTGTCATATACTGAACTCATGTCCTGTAATAATTGGCATCCAAATCATGATATACACCAATCTTGGGGTTCATCATTTTGCAAATGATTGCACCTCACCTCTTTAATAAGGTGATTTCAATTATAATATATTTTCAAGGTCTAAATTATTCACGAAACTCATGCCATAAGTAGCTACGATTTCAGGAAAAAGTGTTAAGAGCAGAAATCGCTCCAACCAACCTCGTCCTGACCATTCCCACTGAAAGATGCCCCATCACAATATCGTAGCTTGACTCTGTTCCAGTTGAAAAAATCTGCAATCATAAGAAGCCTGTCTATTGGTATACGCCCAGGCAAACAAATATTGAGAGCAAAAGGGAGTGAATCGACAAATGAAAGAAAGTTATTTATATTGATAGAACGTATCAAGGCTTGGAGAAAAACCAGGATTTTCTTCAGCTTTATTGCTCAATATTCCTGTGAATGGTATTTCTTTTTCCATAAAATTCGATGAACCACGGCGAGTAGTTTTGCGGTAAATGCAACTTCTTCTTGTATTACACCATCCCCCTCCCTGCATCAAGACATAATGAAGTATAGCCACAAGCATTGGCCACAACAAAGCATGAGGAATAGAAGGCAACACTAATTTTTAGTGTAAAAGCCACATGCCATTTGCATTTAGTACCTAACACAGCATAAGAACCAATGACAAGAAGGAAACGGGCATAAACTTTTCAAATCAAACATGGATACATATTGGAACCACCGTTCTTCAGAATCCTAGAATGCAATCACTTAAACGAGGTGTCACACACCTCTAATTGAATGAGCCAACTGTTTTCACCAGATCCGTGACCACGATGCAGATGATAACCGGGCAGGGTCCCATCCAAGCAAACTGTTGCAATAGAAGACAGCTAAGAAAAACTCAATTCCCACATGGTACTAGTTATGTTGGGCATTTAATGATGCTCAAATTTATCAGCGAACAGACATCTCAGACAATCGTGAGAAATTGAAACACGTAATTTCTCTCTCGACATTGAACTGCTGAGATAGAAGAAGGAAGACGCAAACTTGGTTTAACTGTATAAGACTTTATAAATCATGTTAAAGGGAGCGCCACCAATAGTACGAAAACTGAGGACAGTAGTAAATTTTAGCATTAAACAGCAATGCCATTGTGGCAGTGAATCAACAATTTGATTGGATAAAGATTCTAACAAAGTTCAGTGCTGACAGCAATGAACATTAATAAAAAAAACAGCTGCCATGGTTCACACGGAAAACAAATTGCAGTCCACAACCACAACCCAAATGTAAGCTGAAAAGTTAAAAAAATAAAAAATAAAAAATAAAAAAATAAAAATAAAAAAATAAAAACTTTAAGAAAGAAATCAAGTTGTATGAACGATGGCAGGAATGGAATGCAAATATAATGAAGACATGAGTGAAGCCAATGTGCAAGACATGCATTTCACAAGATTATACATGCAAGAAGAGAGAGAGAGAGAGAGAGAGAGAGACCAGCTGCTTTAGAAGCAGCTCCCTGAATAAGAGTGAGGGGAACCATGAAGGGATTTGGCGAGGAAGGTGATGCTGCTGCCGCATGATTCTCCAAGAAAGAAAGCAGACCCTCTTTCTCTTTCTGTACGTCCAACTCCCTGGCATTGAATTCCTGAAAATAACCAGGTTCAGATCCGCTCAGGACGAACCCAGCAACACAGAAAGTATACCCCAGTACGGTCAGAACCACCCTCATTCTTCGTCTTCTTCCCCTTCCTTTTTCTTAGAATTGATTTTCTCCAACTCACTCTCCTCTCTTGGTCATTCTTCACTACACATTTCCCACGTTAAGTAGAGCGGAAACAAAGAGATATGAAATGTAATGGCGGGCCACCATCCTTTACTTTTGTCTCTGGAAATTTCACTCAGCACGATGAAAAACATGCTGTTGTGATTAAAATATTTTTTTCGAGCAAGTGATCATCGTTAGACATCATTAAAAACAGGTTAAAATGTCATAAAAAATGGGATGAAAGAGAGAGACACAGGAGACCGGAGACCTTTGTCCTTTTTCTCTCTCTCTCTCTCTCGCAGTCGGTAGAGCGTGTAGGAGCTCTGGAAGCCACGTCTGGCTGCGTTTGCGTGTTAGAGTTGAGTTGAATAAATTGAATTATTTATAAATAGTAACGAGTTGGTAAAATGATTTTGTGAAATTTATTTAAGATAAATTTAAATATATTTATAAAAAATTAAAAAAAATTATAAATTCTACATGTAAAAACATATTAAATTAAAAAAATATATAAATTTTACGTGTAAAAAACTTTTAAATTGAGAGTTAAATATTTAAATATTATAATATATCTAAATCTAACCGAATTTAAGTCAAAAACCAAACGCACAATCAATCGTGTATTTTTTTTCTTTTCTTGTCTTTGTTGCTCTCTTTCTGTTTCAACTTTCATATGCTCTTAATAATTTTTTTTTGTCAAATGTTTTTTATAATTTAAAAAAATATATAATATGAAGATCAAACAATATTAAATACTGTATCTATAAAATATAAATTAAAGCTCATATGCTATGTTCATGAATAGTAAAAAATATTTGAGATGAGTTATTTTTCAGCCATTTGATCAAAAATAGTAAATTTTTTTTATTTAAATTCAGATTATTTTATAAATCTATAGTGATTCTCAATTAAAGAGGGTTGATTTTTTTCATTTTCTTTTTTAAAAAGTGGTACTAACTTTTTAGACGACGGCTTGCCGACACGTTCACAAATGAACGATCTGTTCTCGCCTTCCCCAAAAGAACACTACACCCGTCGAAAATTTATCCCAAAAGTGAGTACATTTAATTTTTTTAATTATATATATATTTTTTCATGTATTTTTTTAATTATCATAAATATTTTTAAAATTTAAAAAAAAAAAAAACAGCAGCTTCGAGACACACTCGGAACACTTTTTCGGTGGGTTTAGCATTTCTCTTCCCGAAATCAACTTTCCATCAATTGCGCTGAGAGCTGTCCTTTTTTCTGACCCATCACCACTATCATAGTCGACCCACCTCTTCCTCTGTTTATGTTTTCATAAATCATAATGATGGGTTTCGTTATGTCAACTCTATCACAATTTATTTTATTTAATTATTATAATTTTTTAAAATTTTTATATAAAATATAATAAATATATTTTTTAAAATTTAAAATAATATTAATATTAAAAAATAATATTTTAATAATATTTTATTTTATTTTTAATTTTCATCTTAATTCTCATGTTAATTCATTGTCAATACCACACCTAAATGTACTTAAACCAGAAAAGTGGACCGAGAATTGATAAAATTCCCATCAATGTCCGCCGTTACAAATCTTTAGCCATAAATAAATATATAAAAAAAAAATAATAAAATGCATAAGTTAATGTAATATATTATATTATAAAATTATTTTTATTATAAAGTAGATCTAACGTAAAGAAATGTTATATATAATCTTAAAATGTGCACTTTTCGCGTACTTCCTTTAAAAAAAGCGAGAATCACTCTTAAATTCATTTTTCCAAATATGTAAAGACGGGATACTCCAAGACTACAAATTTCATTTTTTTTTATCGTATAAAACTATGTAAGTTTGTAATTTACCATCTTTTTATCATTGCAACACTTTATTGTCTACAAAAACAAGCTTCTTTGGGTATCTGAATTAAGATTACTTTTTGGAGAAAATAACAAAGACAATTCTTGTTTAAACTTACTATATTTTTAATCAATTTTCTTACTCGAAATTTGCAGCAATCACGATTGAAAATACATCCTGATCCCATATTATATGGCTGAAGGATCCCTCACATGCAACCGGTTCGTTCTAATTGGCACATAGACTGGCATGAAGGTAGACTGTCTAAACTGGAGCATGGATCCACATAGTACGCTTTCAAACTATTTTTCTTCATATTTCACTGACAAGTATTAACCTCAAGTGTCTTGTCTGGTCTGGCTCAGATTCTTGCTTTGCTTTTATCTCAACAGGGAAAGAAAATTACAACTTTCTCTCTCCAGTTCTGGGGCAACAACATAAGGATTTGATGATGCTCGCCAGGCATAATTGCAGGCGATTATTATTACATGTATGCAAAATAATTCAATTGAGTTATACCTATGAAGAACTTGAGCCACTTGACAAGATCTCCCCATCTTCTTCACCAAATTGATAATGGTCATAAATCTGTAACAATACTTCCCTGCATGGTACAACAGCCCCAAGCTTCATGCAAGCCAGAAAAGCACCAGAAAGCTTCCGATGAAGACTGTAGACTTCATCAGGCGGCGGTGTCTGCCTGTGCTTAAGCATGGTTGCCCCAAGGTTTGAGAGGTTTTGCGTAACGTTGGTGGAACGGAAGTCATACCCACCTGGCTTTGAAAAAGGCAATCCCACAACAAAACCAGCTTGAACATGGGCATCTAACATTATCTCCGACTCCTTTCCTGTGAGGAACCCTAGTCTTATTGACATCTCAATGACTGNAAAAAAAAAAAAAAAGCACTGTAAAAACCAGCAGCATTAATCCAAGTATCTAGAATAAACTTGAAGGATTTAATTGTAGTGCATTGAGGTCTAAAGACTGAAGTTATCTATTGCTCTGTCAACCTGATTCACCCCACTATGAATTAATGTCAAATTCCCCAGAGCCAAGTTCGGGCACTAGAGGGGCCTGCCACAACTGCTGGCCAAAACTACTTATAGCCTGCATGAACCTATCTTATTAACTCACTTTAAACTGAAACAAACAACGTGGGGCTCTACAAAAGGGTTTTGGCATGGAGGTTGAGAAACCCAGAACATTATAGATACCTACGTACATGTCTAGAACATTAAAAATTGTCATTACTCATCATGCCCGAGCTATTTATAAATTCCCCTTTTAAGTAGAAAAATAATATATGAATGCTATCTTATCTGCTTGGAGTGTTCCAGGAAGTAGGACAGGTGAGTCAACCTTAACACCTCATAATATGCTTTTAGATGCACACACAGGGTTCGACAAAGCCTTAATCCTAACTAAATTGGGTCTTCCAAAGATTTAGAAAACCAAATATGTACACAAGCAGCCAAAAAATAAGAGTGTCATCACTGCCATTATAAGGTTTAAGAGAACGTAGACTGCTCTATAAGCTTCAACAGCCTTCTTTGCAGTGAAATTTAAGCCTGTATTGTTACTATTGTCTCTCCTTCTGTGTAATCTGCCATATCTTTTTCTTTTCTTTTCTTTTTTATAAGTAAAATCTGCCATATCTTATAGATGTATCAAGGAAATTGTTATTAAATGTGAACCACAGACTTCTGAAGGGAGAGAGAGAGAGAGAGAGAGAGAGAGAGAATCAAAACTTTAAACATTGATAAGCGCACATCCAAGAGAAGACAAAAATGAATACAGATCAGGGATAAAAAAAGTTAAGCCAGATATTAAGCTCACCATTCTTAAGTAGTCATCAACAAAACTTTTAGGAAAATCACGAGCAGCTCCAAAGTCGATGAGATTGATTAATTTTGTTGCATCATCATACAAGAAATTACTCCAATTAGGATCAGTCTGCACTAGGTCAAGACCAAATATATACAAGACAAACATAGACCATAGTTAGGGGAAAAATCATCAGAAATACCAATGGGTAATAGCAGAGAATCCAAGAAGTAACAACCATATCGACAGTACAAAATCATGCATGCCAAGTAAAACAGATGCTTTCATTTTCGATATTACTAAGGAACTGAGTAGAGAAGCTATCAAAGATGTAAATTGGACCAGATCGCTGTTTGGGCTTTAAGCTTCTAGTAACCAGAATCCATTCTTATTACAAACTTCCCAATAGATGAGGTCTCAACATTTTTTATTGGACAAAATTTCCCTAATACTTTACTTCATGCCTCTGCCAATTACATTATCTGAACCAAGAACTCCAAACTGTTTAAAGGGGGTTCAATTTCAGATGATTAACTCATATAAATAACTGCAGCTATGAACAGCCTCAGTAATTGCTAGCAAATGCTCAAGCCTCAGGCAAAGCAAAATTGACCATGTAGAGGAGGAAGTTAAAGAAACTAAGACAAAAAAGTAAGAATGACTGCACATAAAACTATAGAAACTTCTTTTTGATAAGTAACTACACATAAAATTATAGTCATAAAATTATAGAAACTTAATTACATGAAAAAGGAAAGAACATGCCTGCATGAAACGGTATACAAATAACTCATTCAACGTGAGCTCCAGCAACTTTTTGCCAATATAATTACGAGTTTTCTGCTCCAGTGATGCCACTTTATCAATTGGAATTCCTGTAACAGAGGAAATCAATCCTGTGTATACTCCACTAATCATAAAACTGATTCTTTTATTTTGCTTAATTTTTTCTTCTCAGTTAAATGATCAAACGGATTGTGCCAGCATCATGCCAATAAAAAAAGAAGGATAAACCAGGAATAGAGTTGTTTAATATTTTCACGTGAAACACAACAGAAAATACCATTTGCACTTGTTAAAATTACTGTTATCATATTTGTAAAAAAAATTACTGTTACCATAAGAAGGAGCAAATATAAAATTTCATTAGAAGGAGAAATAAAAATATGTGAATCAAATATTGAAATAATTATTGGCTCAACATGTGGGGGCCTCCATAAAAACTAGCTGCCAATTACTTTATATTGGTAGTAAACTTTAAAGCAATCATATATTTTGATGCCTTTTTAAAAATGCCAATTTGGCTAAATGGCAATTTTAGTTGATGGTTGCAACTACTTAAAGCATGAAGGTGGCTTTCTGCCAGCATTTGGGTGCATATCACATGTGTCCTGTTTAGGTTAAGAGCAGCTCAGATTTATTAGAAAAACCTTGGAGAAGTTTACAGTCTCTCCACCATAAAAATTCCTTTATAAACTCCCCTTTAACATCTTATATTGTATAAATACGATACTTTGGAAAAAAGGGGAACTTTCTTATTTCAATGTAACTGCAGAAACTCCCCACGCATTTTTCAGTTGGAGTCTTGAGCAGTTGAAAAGCTTTGGGTTCAGATTGCACACATCTTAATTGAAGCAAAGTAGAGGCTGTAGTGTTATTACCAGAAACGAGTTCTGTACTTAAGACTTTTTTGCTAGAAATATTTTCCACAACCAACGGAACATAAAACCCCTCTGCGCCAGATAAAAGATTACGGAAGTGTTTTTGATTTGCTGCTTCCAATTTATAGTCACATTCACGAGATAATTCTTCTCTTGCCACCTATGACAATTCCCACAAGAAGATAATCATAAATTTTAAACAGGTCAATAATATAATTCTTGATCTTTCTTATTAGCTTCAGCTAGCATCCTCCATGAAGCAAACTGCATCCCTAATCATTCAGTTGGAAAAGAGAAGATAACTGGGATTATGAAGAGCATCAAGTTATTTTTGGTCTCTCAGAGATTGCATCTGGACGAATGTGGTCTTGAAGGCTAACCAATACTTTGATAGAAAATCAAGACACATGGATATATGAATGCACATAAATATACCTACCTTCATAGCTCTGTCAAGATAAAGTCCTTCTGGAATTAGATTTGTATAATCTAAAAGAAGTCTCACGTTCTCTATGTCACTTTCAATGCTATCTGCAACACCAGGGTACTGAATTTTTATAGCCACTTGCATACCATCCTTTGTGACAGCTCGGTGCACCTAAAATTGTTGTAGAACCGTTAGGCTAACAGAAGCAACATCCTGAAAATATCACATCTTCTGATACCAATCATCTGGGATGGGGTTCGGACTTGGGAGGGAGGGGGATGTGATGGGACTAGCCCAGAGACTACCAAATAATGTAGCAATGTCTTATCACCTGTCCTATGCTTGCCGCAGCTATGGGCTCATAATCAAAGCTGGTCAACTTCGACGACCAGTCAAGACCCAATTCAGCATCCAACACTTGATTGAGTTGGCTCTTTGGCATCACATCTGCACCTTGGCGAACTATATCCAGAGCAGCCAAGATCTACACAGAATTGAAAAGGGTCAAGAACAAACTAAAACACACACACTCAGAGACACATATACATAAATATCCAATATTTTTTTTTTTTATATAAGTAAAAATATTATTAATACATATATATCAATAAGAGTAACCAAGTACATTGAACGTATACAAGAAAACACTTAGCCCATACTAGAGAGCTCCTAATGACCTAAAAAGCCCGTGAAAATTAGAAATCTATCCGAAATACACCAAGCCCGAATTGGAATAGAACACACCTCCCCATCCCCAACCCCTTTAATCCCTTAAGACTAATACTCCTCCCAAAACTCCCTCTACGAGGACGTCTTCATAAAGCCCTCCCTTTAGTCTTTCATTGACTTGAGCTACCTCCCTTAGTATCGTAATTTTTTTTTTTATACCCGTGGATGTCCGGGCTAGTTTACGTGCACCTCGACTAATCCCATGAGACCCTGAAGTTAATGACCAGGTAAATCTCCCTTAGCGTCGTAGTTGATTGCCCAAGAAAGATGCTTTAACTCCCTACTTTTCTTGAAACTTGATTTGGTTTCAAGCGAATGGCCCGCTCAATCGCAGTGAATAGTGCTTTAAATTGGTCTTCACATCCTCTATATGAAAGCCCCTCAATATACTGAATCTTGTTAACCTTATGCAGAAGCCAATCCGATGGTGAACTCGCTATATTGTTTATCGGAGGGAGAGAAACTAGGGTAACAACATTATCCCCAGACACAGATCCCAACTGCACTCCCGACTCTAGGCATTCCTCCTCACAAGGCACCAACGACAAACCCATAATTCCCTCCCCGCCATATCCTGCATTCAAATCCTGAACCTCTTCAACAGCTATATTGTTGTTGTCCAATGTTGCTGTCACAGGTTCTTACACCTCTGGCATAGGTGTTGTCATTCCATTGATGAGTACATTGCTTGTAGGTGCCCCACCCCCCCGATGATACTTTCTGTGCCACTTTATCAGACCCTACTACCCCCTTAGGCATAGAGTAGGTAGGGGAAGCACTACATTTTGTTGCTCCATTTTCATCTTCTAAAAAAAACTTGTCTGCTTCTTCCAAAATACTCAAAACCCTGAAAAGACCCCATCTTCAACTGAAAGTGAACCCTGGAAAAAGGTACCAACCTCATTTGCAACTAGTGACTGAGGGCAGTCAGACGGCAAGTTGCTGATGTCCTGAGTGATATTGGAGTGATCTGTGATGCCGGCGTCCGACAACCCTATCTGTGGTAGCTTCAAAATGTCTTGTGCCGGCACACACAGACTTGATAAAATAGGAATGATAAAGATTCAGATCTAGTTAAATTACTACAATTGACAAACAATCATTCCCATGGAACTTGGCACTCATCTTGCAAGATGGCAGTTCGTTGTCACTGTGCTCAGCCACTATCTTCAAATGTTAATATCATCCTAGCACTGCCGATCCAAAAGCCATCTTTTATTTTATGAGCAAGGAAAATTACAACAAATGGGGAGTTGAATACAAAAGAATTTGGGTTAGGAAGGACTGTATGGGAACGCTCCTAATGATATGTGGGAAGCGACTCATTTGGCTATGTTGTGTGCTGTAGAGTTAGCACTTCTTTTGATCTTTGAAGTCTTCCATGATATGGTGTCTTTGAGTGCCCATAATAGCTTTTACAAAGGGGGCTATTTTCCAAACCACCGTAAGACAATCATTTGTATGGCTATGATAACGTCTAGTGAGTCTCCTTCTAGGATCAGATTTTTCAAAAAGTTCAAAAGTCATCTGGCAGATTTACTTCATGGGATAACAAACAGTTTAAAAATGTATTGGGTCCACTTACTTTCAACCCCAGCTTCAGCTCAGAAATGCTGACACTTTGTATGATTATCATTTGTCTCTTTTTCTATTTTAGTGGGGTGTTTCTCTTGTATGCTTCTGTGTACTTGGGCTATGCCTTTCCGAGTTTCAACAAAGACCACGTTTACTTGGCCCAAAAAAAAAAAAGTAACTGATTCTCCAAAGTCTATAAGAAGTTAGAATAATTATCATTATACATAACGAATTCTTCATTTGTTAATTTTATAATACACCTCATGATAAAAAGGAGTCTCAGGCAATCAAATTACATTGCATAAAGGAGAAGAATTGGAATACCGGAGGAGGGACAAGGGATTCGTCCTGTATACTCAACATCTGGCCTATTTTGAGTGCTGCTCCACGCATTCTGCAAAGCGCAAGGGCCAGACGCTGTGCATTTTGTTCAGAGAGGAATGGCGAGACCGCAGATTGATTGTCTTGTGAGCGTGGCGTGCCAAAGACAAGCCTCCTGGCAGACTCCTGAACCGTTCCCCACGCAAGGCCCGCACCAAGGCCAGCAAACCTTATATAAAAAGTTCAAAAATTTTAAGTCAGGAATCGATGAGCAAGATTTTATGCCACAACACAAATATATGATACGCAAACCATAGAACAGCAAATCATATGATAAAAGCGTGAGTAAGGCTATACTAAACATGCAGAAAAAAGCACTGACCCAAGCGCTCTGGAAAATGGGGTGGAAGGAACTCTCCTCTCCCTTGGCTTCCGCCTCTTAAATGACACTTGGGCATTTTCCTTCTCCACCAAATCCTGGTGCTCACCTTCATTGACAGGCCTAAACCCATCTCTAACATCCGAATTCTCCGCCGCAGAGTAAGAAGAAGAAGAAGACGAAGCTTTTTCTATACTACTATCAGTATCACCCTGATCGTCGAATGATGAGGAGTTTTGTTGTTGAAAGGCAACAGGCGTGACCTCCTCCGAGGACGCGGAAGAATCGTCAGCGGTGGCGGATGGGAAGTGAACGACGGAACCGGAATTAGAGGAGCTTGGGTTGGAGAGGATGCGGACCTTTCCCTTGGTGAGGCCAGAGATATCAGTGGCGGATAGAATGGCTTTCTTGATTAGGCATTGAAGATCTCCATTCTTGGCGGCTTCCACAGCTTGAGAACGCCCCACGACCTCCTTGGCGACTAACGATAGTCCATTCACGAGCCTACGCAGCTCCTTCAGCGACCCCATACCTCGCACTATTTTGCACCAAATTTCCGCCTCTTATGCTTTTGGGTCCGAATTTCTCTTTAATAAATCATTTTTAATTTCTCTTTAATAAGGATGTAAAAATTAACCAAAAACTGAAAAATCGATCTGGATGGCCCAGTTTTGAACCAGTCGGGTTTGAGACCCGTTCCTTTAGTTTTGGAAATAATTTTTCCATTCTCTTACTATTTACTACACTCTACACTCCACTTTTTTTTTTAATTTTTTTAAAATTTTTTTTATCAAATTTTTTTATATGAATAGTAAATAAAAAATTTAAAAAATTTAAAAAAAAAATAAAAAAAAATTTTAAAAAAATATTAAAAAATATGGAGTGTAGAGTGTGGGTGAATAGTAGGAGGTTATGTAGCAAATCTCAATCGTAAATATAAAAATTTATTTGATCGTATGCTTTAAATATAAAATATATATATTAATAACATTTTATAGTCTAATAAATTCTCAATATATTCTTTTTAATAAATACATAATATATTAATAATACTAATATAAATTAGTATATTAATTACATTTCACTTTAATTAATTATTATACATTAGTGTACTAATGTATATTAGTATATTAATTATATTTTATACCCTAATACTAATATTTTTAAAATTAAAAAATCGGACCAAATTGGTAAAACCGGAGGTACCAGTTTAGGAGGATAACTGGTACGTAATCAATTTTTGAAAATGCAAAACCGGTGCATATTGATTCGATCTTAAATTTATCCAAAATTTGACCAGACTGGATCAGTTACAACCCCGTACTCTTTAATATATCATTTTTAATAAATCATTTGCATAATATTGAATCTTATAAATCAATTTATATCCGTAAATAGTATATGGTGTAGAAGGCTTAAGATAACATTTCACTATACCATATAATTTGACCGACATTATATTTAATTTTTTAACAACTGTTTATCTCTAAGAGAAATGATATTTTCAGTTTTAGAGTATACAAGTCTCAAGTATTCCCTTTAAAAAATAGGAATAAATACAAGATTCACATGAAATAATTATTTTTTAACAATGGACCCCACCTTTTTTAAAGGGAGGAAACGAGCTTGTACATTCTAAGATTGTATCTAACTACTCATATATTAAACAATAAATTGATAAGATAAATACTTTAGCCACAAAGGAATTGTATAAAAGTAAATTTACAAAAGGATGTGGCTTGATGTAGTACGTCAAAAGTAAATCTAATAGATCACATGAAGCCGTGTAAATTTGTAAGTTTATTTTTGTGTAATCTCTGTATATGTAATTTCTCTTCCAATGGATTCTCTCCTCTCCTAGGGTTTCTCTCTTCTAAAGTTTCTCTGTGTAGGGGTTTCTTGCCTGTTGTTGTACGTACAAGCTGTTAGTTTCTTTTGTGTCATTGTTGCGGAGATTTTTCGGTGAGTGAAAGTGTATGGATGGAAGTCAATCTTGAAGAAATGTATAAGAAACTCTTTTACGGCGACGGAGACTGAAGAGATTCAAGTTGATATTCAGCAATTGCAAGATGCTGTTCTTTGCGGTGGTAAATGTTTGTTGGTTAAACTATATATTGAGCGTCACTACAATCGAGAGGCCTTCAAATCCACGATGAGGAGAGCATGGAGGCCGGTCAAGGATATCAAATTCAGGGAACTGAATTCGGTGATCATATTAGTCGAATTTAATGACAATCGTGATAAGGATCGGGTAATCAGAGAGGGTCCTTGGTCTTTTGACAAACATTTGGTTTTGGTTCAAGAAGTGGAAGGTCATCAACAAGTCCATCAAATCAAGTTCACTGAGGCATGTTTCTGGGTTAGGTTACATGACTTACCAGTAATAGCACGGAATGAATATATAGGGAATCTGATAGGGAGTAAGATTGGAAGGGTGAAATGGCTTGGGGGGAGTTTCTGCGAGTACGGGTTTCCATTGACATTTCCAAATCTCTGTTACGTGGAAAGATGGTGTGTATTGGTCTAGTGGAGCTTGTATGGATTCATTTTTCTTACAAACGTTTACCTAATTTCTGTTACTGCTGTGGTCTTTTGAATCATGGCCATTTGGATTGTGAAAAATTGCATGAGAATCGGAGTATTTTTGAATTGGATGGTTTCCCTTATGGAAGTTGGCTGCGTGCTAGTTCCCAAATAGTACGTCGTTGGCCTCGTCGGGAGGTTCACCCTGAGGCTAGTAGCGTGCTCCGGTGGCTTCTAAGAGGAAAGAAGATAATGCTGTTACAAATCAGGACAATAATCAAGGAACCGTTTCGGGATCTATGGCAGAAATCCAGGAGGCGGCAGTTAAAGACATGTAGACGTTGAATCCCATAACTCCAGCACTTTTTGTTGAGTGTGAGAAGGAAGTGAATAAGGAAACGGTTGCTACTGTTCCGGAGGAATTGATGAAGGTAGATGAGGGAATCATGGGCCTTCAGGATGGTGTTTTAAGGGGTTTGGACTCTACTGTTGGAGTCTTTGAAGGGAGATCTAAAGGCCCTATTAATAGGCCAACAACTGTGGGACTTGAAGCCCATGAGGATCTGGTTGGGCCAAGGCTAACTAAACCTAATGTTTTGGAGGGGCGCAAATGGAAAAAATTATCTATTCTTAATCGACAAAAGTCTTCAGCTTCAGTTTCACCGCAACTATCATCTTCAACCCGTAAGTGAAAGGATAAGCTAGAGGATGCTTAAGAATTGTATCGCGTCTCAAAGAGGAAGGGGTTGTCCATTAACCTGAATGATGTTTCGGACCAGTGTCAAGTTTTTTTATCGGTGGTGGCTGGGTCTCAGCCCCGCCGGAAACCATGAAATTCCTCAGTTGGAATGTTTATGGGCTTGGGAACCGACATGGCATTCGGGTCCTTCGTGACCTACTCAAGAATGAAGCTCTCGATATACTGTTTCTTTAGGAGACACGTTTAAAGGTACGCGAGTTTGAGAAGTATAAATTTAAGCTTGGTTTTGTTAATTGTTTAGCTGTTGATAGTGAGGGCAGAGGTGGGGAATTGCAATGTTATGGGGGAATGATATTAATTTGTCAATTCTGAGCTATTCTAAGTATCATATTGATGCTCTTGTGAAAGAGGATGGGTGTAGTTCAGTCTAGAAAAACATTACAATCCAGCAGGTAATTAATCATGCCCTTTCTGTTATATGAGCACATGCTGATCTGAAAAACTTATCTATGCCAAAAACTAGAGAGTATTTTGATTGGAAACCCCCACCATCTGGTTGGTTGAAACTAAGGGTGGGTTTGGATGTTGAAATGAGTTGAGTTGAGTTGAATTGAGATAATAAAATATTGTTAAAATATTATTTTTTAATATTAAAGTTATTTTGAAATTTAAAAAAATTGAATTGTTTATTATATTTTGTATTGAAATTTGAAAAATGTGTAATGATGAGTGGAGATGAGTTGAGATGAGTTGTGTAACCAAACGCAGCCTAAATGTGGATGGAGCTGTGTTCAATGATATTCACAAGGCAGGTGTGGGTTTGATACTCAGAGATTCTTCTGGGAGGGTGATACTGGTAGCAAGCAAGATGGAATTGGATGTAAGTTCTACTGAAACCATTGAATTGTTGGCTATTTTCCATGCCTTACAGTTGTGTGCTAGCATGGGGATTCAAAGGTTGATTGTGGAATCAGATTGCTTGATGGTTGTCCAAGTGCTCAACAATGATCTTGATTCGGTTGCATTATTAGAGTCATTATTGAATGAAATCAGAAAGTTGTCAAGCGTATTTGTTGAGTATCATTTTCAACATTTCTATAGAGAAGGTAATCGGGTGTCTCATTTGCTTGCCCGAAATGCTTGGAACGTTGAGGATATCTTAATGTGGTATGAGTGTTGTCTAGACTTCATTTCTCAAGCGGTTTGGCTTGATAATTGTTTGTAATATCTTTTTATTAATGAAAGTTTTTAGTTTTCCTATATATATATAAAAAAAAAAAAAAAATTCTCTTCCAAAGAGATAAAAAACAGAATGGTTGGACATGAATAATCTAATTCGACTTGAATAACACAAACTAGATCAACAAGCTTAATAATATTAAGGGTCTATCTAGGAACACAAATATTTCCAGATATTCTCAAACTACTTCATTATTATTCATAAGTTATTTTACTACTATTTACAGATATTATGAGATATTCTTAATATCCAAACCAGCCCTAAGATTAACCTTTTTTATGACCAAAATTCGACTTGAATGACACAACCCCTTACAAATTATCATCCCTAATCAAAAGATAGAGAGAAGGATCATAAGTTTGTTTACTACATGGTGGTCCAAGCTATACACAAGTAATAATATATAAAATACCCGACTAACATTGGGATGGGCAATTGAATCCCAATTTGGGCTTAGGCTAAATTAATTTTGGACTACCATTCTGTAATACAAGAAATCCATAAATCAGATTGCAAATTATAACGATGTTTCTTTTTCATAGGGATCACTATCTTATGATTTAATTTACATGCACATTTCATTCATAAGGGTTTGAACTCCACGATCACCAACTAACCTATGATTTAACCCAATAATTATTTGGGGAGTATTCAACTTAACTCAATAATTATTGAATACTCCCCAAATAATTATTGAGTAATCTTCTCTATGAGTCACCTCTAACTTTTCTCTCAAGAGAAAAGAAGGGTGGGGTGTTGATAGTCTGTTCTTACTCAATAGAATAAGTGAGGTGTATTCCCCTGTTCCGATTGGGGATTGAGGGGAAGATGGATGAATTGGAAGACAAATAGAAGCTACTACGACTATCAAAGGAAGAAAATTCAGTGATAGACCTGAAAATAGAGCAATTGAGCGAGGTTATGAAGAAAGGAGAACAAAGTTTAGTTGGGAGATTATATTCGGATAGGGTAATTGGAAGTGAAGTGGTGCACTCTACAATGGCTAAAATTTGGAAGCTTAGTAAAGCATTCTCATTCCAAGAGATAAGTCCAAATTTATTCATGATTATGTTTGAAAAGGCAATAGGTCGAGATAGAGTTCTTGCTGGGAAACCGTGGTTATTTGATAACAAATTGTTTGTAATTAAGCAGTTTGATGGACTAACTCCACAAAAGTCCATGAATTTTGATTCAGAAGTGTTCTAGACCCAGCTTCATAATCTTCCACTAGTGTGTATGACGAAGGAAATTGGGGAGCAAATTGGTAATACAATTGAAAGGGTGGAAGAGGTTGATGTGAAGGAAGATGGCATATGATGGGGGACCTACCTCAGGGTAAAGATTGAAATCAATTTGAGAAGACCTATTACTCAGGGAAGAATAGTCAATCTGTTGGGAACTGAGAGATGGGTACCATTGCAGTATGAAAAGCTGGCCAGGGGATATTTGGTCCATGGGGAAGGAGGATGTAGCAGTTCTGATTCAAATGATCCACAATTAGAGCTTGGGAAGAACCAGTATGGAACATGGCAAAGGGCAAAAAAGAGTCATAAGAGAAGATATTTTACTCGTAAAGAGGAACAAGAGGAGTCAATGGAGGGAGGTGGGGATACCTGTCAAGATAACATAGGATGTGGTGGTGGTGGGGTGCAAAAGGATCCAACGGTGGCGATGGGTGGTGGAAGGGAGAGTGGAGAGCCAACTGAGAGGAGAATAACAGAAACTTAAAAAGGTGGGAATTCAAAATTGAATTTAGAAGCTACTAAAATCTCGGATGATTGTTCTTCTTTGAATTTCAAACGGATTGGAGAGGAGAGCAATATGGAGATTGTGATCATGGAAGGAACAAGTGGAAACTATCAAAATTTTGAAACTGGGCAGAAGTTGGGTAGCAGTAATTACGTGGAGGAGAGTGGGGGAGAAGTTGATATTATGAAGAAGTGGGCTAAGGCCCAAACAAATAGAGATGGACTCCAAGGGCTTGGTATGCAGCCAGAAGGTAAACCCACTAACCTTTCTATAGTTAGATCTGAGGTGAGGAATGAAAAGCATTTAGGAAAAGGGGTAGCAAACAATGCTGTGAATAAAAGCCAGCCTAAGAGATCATGGAAGAGACATGCTCGACAGCAAGGTATTACTACTAAATTTTGTATTGGTAAATTGAGTAAAAGAACTAGTGAAGTGTTGGGTGAAAACAATAGTGTGGAAAGACCTGAGAAGTTTAGTAGAGAAAATGTGGTGGATCAGAACACTAAAAATACTGAATTATTGGCAGAGACTATGTGTTAGTCCCGCCAATCATTATGAATACCTTATGTTGGAACTGTCGAGAGCTTGGGAACCCTTGAACAGTTTATGACTTTTACCATATGGTGAAGGATAAGAAGCCCAAAGTAATGTTTTCTCAGTGAGGCAAAATTCCTTGCAACTAAGTTTGATATGGTGAAGAAGAAGTTAGCTTTTGAAGGATGTTTTGTTGTTGATCCAATAGATAGGAGTGGAGGTTTGGCCTTAATGTGAAATTGGGCAATTGAAATTATTAATTTCTTTCAATACCATATTCATGCCAAAATACCTCATGAAGAAAAAATACAAGCTGGTTTTTAACTGGTATATATGGTCACCCTGATAGCAATAAAAGGAAATTGATATGGGAGCTATTATCAAGATTAAGGCCAGAATCTGATTAGACCTGGTGTGTGATAGAAGATAATGAAATCATAGAAGATAATGAAATCATAGAAGATAATGAAATCACCTCTCAATCTGAGAAGTGTGGAGGGAGGCAGAAGCCTGAAGGTCAGATGGAAGATTTTAGGAATGCACTTAAGGAAAACAGTTTGATTGATTTGGGTTGGAAGGGTGAGAAGTATACTTTGAGTAATAGACATGAAGATGAAACCTTCACAAAGGAAAGACTAGATAGGGGTGACAAACCTAAAGTGGTCAAAACTCTTTGGAAGAAGGGAGATCGAAGTCCTAACTGCCAGATGTTCTAATCATAAGCCTCTTTTCTTATCATTGCATGATGATAGTGTGGTAGAGAGGAAAAGGAAGGGTATATTTAAGTATGAAGCAAAATGGGCATTAGAAGAAGGTTGTGGTGTTGTGATTGATGAAACATGAGATAGAAGCATAACTGGACATAACAATTTAAAATTTATACAAAGCAAATTGAAGGCATGTAGAAGGGCTTTATCCAGGTGGAACCTACAACAGATTAGAACAAAGGAAAGGGATATCAGTATGGTTACAACACAACTTGAGCAAGAATAGTTAAATGAGGGACCTCTCAATGCTACCATTGTTAAAGAGTTACAAGATAAAGTTGGAATTCTCTTTGAACAAAAAAATATAAAGTGGAGATAAAGAGCTAAGAGGAATTAGTATTAGCTTGGGAATCAAAACACAAAATACTTCCATGCTCATGCAAGTCAAAGAAGAAGAATTGTATTAAGCAAGTTAAAGCTTAAGAAGGAAGAATAAATATTGAGCAAGAAGGAATTGAAGCAGCTTTCAAGCAGTACTTTCAGAATATATTTATCTCATCAAATCCAACTCAAGGGGTTATAGTAGAATGTCTTGAACCTATGCAGAAGAAAGTAACTTGTGAAATGAATAGAGACATGCAGAAGAAATTCAAAATTGAACAGGTAGAGGCAACACTGAAGCAAATGGTGCCATTAAAGTCCATAGAACCTGATGGTTTTGGGGTATGCTTTTATCAAACTCATTGGCACACAGTGGGAGAAAAGGTATGCCAAGCTATTTTAATTTTTTTTTAATGGAGGTAGCTTAGATCATTGTATCAATTTTACATATATTACTTTGGTCCCAAAAGTAAGTAATCCATATGTTGTTAGTGAGTTTAGACCAATCAACTTGTGTAATGTTTTATATAAGCTTGTGTCGAAAGTACTAGCTAACAAGTTAAAGAAGGTGTTGCCCTCCATAAGTTCCAACTATCAAAGTGCATTTGTATTTGAGAGACTCATCACTGATAATGTGATGATTACTTATGAAGCTTTGCATGCCATAAAGACAAGAATGAAAGGCAAAGTGGGAAGCATGACTCTCAAACTGGATATGTCAACGACATATGATAGAATTGAATGGAGGTTCCTAGAAAAAACTATGTGTGGAATTGTGGAAGAAAAAACTGAATATTTCACTTGCCTATGAAAAAGATTACATTCCCTTTAAATAGATAATAATTATCATCTAATTACTCGGGATATTTACAACTTACTTAAAATAGAATCAATCTTATTTAAAACAAAAAACAATAAACTAGAAAAATACAATCTAAAGGATCGGGTAACTTGCTACTCAAATCTCCTAAAATCATGGAACCAAAATGGCTAACAAATCAACTGCTATAAATCTCCTAAAGATCAGCCCCTAATAAAGACTAACAGATATCCAATAATTCTACACTCCCCCTTAAAATGAGCAGTAGATATTGATGAGGCCCAGCTTGAAACTCAGATCATCAAAATTCTTTCTTGGCAGAGCCCGAGTAAGGATATCGATTATTTGGAAATATGTAGGCACGTAGAACATCTTGATTATCCATTCCTCTATTTTTTCCTTCATGAAATGTCGATCAATCTCCATGTGTTTTGCCCTATCATGATGCACTGGGTTCTTTGCAATGCTGATGGCTGACTGATTGTCACAGAACATCTTCATAGGTTCTTCACCTGAAATCTTTAATTCCTTTAGAAGCCTTCTTAGCCATATTCCTTCACAAATGTCCCATGCCATTGCCCTGAATTCAGCTTTTGCACTGCTTCTTGATACAACTAATTGCTTATTACTTCGCCATGTAACTAGGTTTCCCCATACATATGTGTAGTAACTAGAAGTTGACCTTCAATCATGTATTGATCATGCCCAATCTGCATCACTAAATACCTCAATATCTCTTCTTTGAGTCTTCTCGAAAAATATTCATTTGTCTGGTGTTAGCTTTAGGTATCGTAGGATTCTATAAACTGCCTCCATATGTTCTTCATTGTGATTGTTCATGAATTGACTCACCATACTGACAAAGGAGCCAATATCAGGTCAGGTTTGAGACAAATATATAAGTTTCCCAACTAATTTTTGATCTCTACCTTTAGGCTTTATCCACTGGTCCACTGCCTTCCTTGGCTCCTAGTTTGGTTGTTGAATCCATAGGAGTATCTTTCAGCTTGCATCCAAGCATCCCAATATCTTTTTAGAGATCCAGAACATATTTCATGTGGGAGACAAGGATTTCCTTTCTTGACCGTGCCACTTCCATGCCTAGGAAGTACTTGAGATTCCCAAGGTCCTTGATTTCAAATTCTTTAGCTAGAAGATTTTTGAGATACTCATTTCCTCCTCATAATCTCCTATTAGAATGATGACGTCCACATATATAATGAGGATAGCAAGTTTTCCTTCAGGAGAGTATTTAACAAATAGTGTATGATCTGTTTGACATTGAGAATAGCCATGCCTCTTAACTACCTTTGTGAATCTCTCCAATCAGGCTCTTAGGGATTGTTTGCATTATTTTAAATATCGTACCGTACCAGCCGTATAGGCCTGTATTTTCCGTACAGGCATTACATATATTTCGTACCGGCCCAAATAACTGTTGATATTTCGGCCCGTACCAGCAGATATTTCAGCTTTTAATTTTTTTTTCTATTTTTTCAAACTACAAGCTCATTTCATTTTTTTATCCCAAATTCAGACTATATTATTTATAATTTTTATATATGTATGTATATATAATTTATTCATATATAGACTATTATTTTGAAATATAATATATATTTACATATAATTTATTCATATATCGACTATTTCAACACGGTATCGGTACCGAAATATTTCGTTCCAGCGCCTTAACCGGTATGGCATTCGGTATGGTATTCAAAGCATTAATTGTTTGAACCCATATAAGGATCTTCTGAGTTTGCAAACTTTATTGTGTGCAGCTTGTGTTTCGAATCTAGGAGAAATTTCCATGTAGACTTCTTCAACTAAGTCTCCATTAAGGAAGACATTCTTAACATCTAGTTGGTGAAGAGGCTAGTCTAAATTTTCAGCTAAAGATAGAAGGACCAGCACTGTGTTTAACTTGGCTATAGAGGCAAATGTCTCCTCGTAGTCGATTCTATATGATTGAGTGAAGTCCTTTGCTACCAGCCGAGCCTTGAATCGGTTAACACTTTCATCTTCATTGTATTTCACAATAAATATCTATTTGCAACCTACTGGATGTTTTCCAGCTGGTAATTTTGTGATCTCCCATGTTCCATTTTTTTCTAGTGCACAGATTTCTTAAAAAACTACAGACTTCCATTCAGGTGTATCGAGAGCTTCTTGTATATTAGTAGGGACCTAGATTTTTTCGAGATTGGCAACAAAGGTTCTGAAATTCGATGATAGTCCCTAATATGACACAAATGTGTATATTGGGTGTTTTGTGCATGATTTCACAACTTTTCTCACAGCAATAGGACAATCACTATCATCATTAGTTAACTCATTATGGGAAGTCTCGAGATTAGAGTTACCTGGTGGATCTTCACTTGATTTAGGACTCGGATCAGACTTTTGGATTTGCACAAGAGATGCTTGTTGTTCTATATCTTTTTGATTCCTTCTCCTTCATGAATAGGTAATCAACTCATCATTGTTTGTTGGTTGAATAGTGTCTAGATGCTGAGGTGGATTTATAAAAACTGGTAGATCGATGGTTTGATGTTTCACGGGAGATTCTAAGACGAGATGTGGAGGAAGAATGGATTTAGGAGCTTGTGTGGGTGAGATGGGCCAGAATCAGAAGAAGGGTGAGATAACTTTTCAATATCCCAAAGCTGATATTCCTCAGTAAGAGTGCTTTCCTTCTGAATGTCAGATTTGGAGTAATATGGTTGTTGCTCGAAAAATGCAACATCCATGGAGTGATAATATCTTTTAGTGACTAGTGAATAACACTTATACCCCTTTTGGTTTGGAGAGTACCCGAGAAAAATGCACTTAAGGGCTCTAGGATCCAGTTTACCTTGGTGTTGATGATGAACATGAACAAAAGCAAAGCACCTGAAAAAAGGAATAATGGAGATGAGTCGAGTATTAGGAAAGGACCGAAGTAGAGTTCGACAGGGAGTTTGGAATTTGAGAACGCAAAAGGGCATCCTGTTTATGAGGTAGGCTGCAATTAGAATGGCTTCACCCCAAAAGTGTTTTGGCACATGTGTAGAGAACATGAGGGAATAGGCAACATCTAGTAAGTGCCGGTTTTTTTTTTTTCGACATTTCCATTTTGCTGAGGAGTATCGACACATGAACTTTGGTGTACTATACCTTGACTCAAGAGATAATCATCAAGAATGGATTTGAAATATTCTTTGGCATTATCAATTTTCATAATTTGTATGTTTGCTTGGAATTGTGTTTGGATCATGGTGTGAAAAATTTTGAAAATTTGACCTGCCTTTGACTTTTCTTTCATGAGGAATACCCCAATAAGTCTAGTGTGATCATCTATAAAAGATATAAATCAACGAGATCCAGTAATATTCTTGATCCTAGATGGCCCCCACAATCACTATGAATCATTGAAAATGGTTGGGATGCTTTGTAGGGTCGGATGGGATAAGAGTTGCGAACATGTTTTGGAAATTGACAAATCTCACATTGAATAATGAAGGAAAGAGCTTCTCGAGATACAAGAAATTTGGATGTCCTAACCTGTAGTGCTACAACATAATTGCACTATCATTATTAGAACGAATGACAGAAAAAGAACTTTGACTTCTAGACACTAAACACTCAGATTTGTGAATTGTTCCTTGAGGAGGATCATTAACCTCGAAAAGATAGAGCCTCGAACACATCTTATCACTATTAATCGTCTTCCTTGAATCAAGACCTGAAATTTACACATATTTGAAAAAAAAAAATAGTAACACAATTGAGATCCCAAGTGAATTTACTAATATACAATAAATTGCAATCCAAATTTGGCACTATGAGCACTTTCATAATAGGGACTGTAAGTATAAATTTTTTTCCATCTCCAGTCATATGGTCCGATGCTCCTGAGTCTACAATCCATGGACCTAGCTTCTCATTTTTAACATTAAGAGCGCTTATAAAATTACCTTTGTGTGCTAAAGAACCGGTACTAATCACAGTGGTGGCAAGGGCTACTGACGATTGGCTAAACATTTTTTGCAATAATTCTAGTTGCTCTTTATTGAAGCAACTAGGCTTAGGTGGTGTCGATTTTTCATCTACCGAGATGAAATTGCCTCGTCCTTCTCTATCGTTGGCAAAGCGGGAAGGCTTCCAATCTGTAGGTTTACCAAGGATTTTCCAACAGATGTCCTTGGAGTGACCAGGACGTCAACAATGGTCACACCATGGTCGCCCTTTCTTCGGTCTGTTGTCACTACTATTGTATGGATTTCCTAGAATCGCAAGGGTTGAACTCTCCAGGTTTGTTGTAGAATCTTAAAGGCCCATCAGTATCTTTTTTCGACTCTCCTTTTTGCGAACTTCTGAAAACGCTTCTCGGATGTTGGACAGTGTTTTAGATCCTAGGATTCTTCCTCGTACTTTATCGAGATTTTTATTTAATCCAATCATAAATTTGTATATTCTTTTCTTTTCAACAATTTGTTTATACCTGATTTCATCTTCGATACAGCTCCAATTGTGCTCCTTGAATAAGTCCATTTGTTGCCAAAAACGATTGAGTGTGTTGAAGTATTGGGTCACTGTCAAATCTCCTTGACGTAAGTCATGGAGAACACTTTCCACCTCGAATAATTCAGATGTATTCTCATTGTTAGAATATGTTTCCTTGGTAGCTTCCCAAATCCCCTTTGTTGTTCTGTAGAGAAGAAATTTTCTCCAGCTCATTTGTCATGGAATTAATGAGCATGACCATGTTATTTTCCGAATTCCACGTTTTGAACTTCGTATCATCATTGCTTAGTTGGGCTACAACTCCTAAGAGATAATCATCCTTTCCCTTCCTGCATATAAACATCATCACGGAATGGCACCATTAGAGATAGTTATTTCCATTAAGTTTGTGTCTTATAATGGGCATGAGGCTGCTATATGAATTGTTGTTGTTGCCTGAATCCATGGCTTCTTGACTGGTGGTGACTTCGGAGATTGAAGAGGTGGAGTCTTATCTCTTGGTGGCCATACCGTATTTGGTCATATGGAAGAATTAGAGTTTAGAAGATGCTCTAATACCAAGTGGAATTGTGGAAGAAAAAATTGAATATTCCATTTGCCTATGAAAAAGATTACATTCCCTTTAAATAGATGATAATTCTCATCTAATTACTCGAGATATTTACAAGTTATTGAAAATAGAATCAACCCTATTTAAAACAGAAAACAGTAAAATAGGAAAATTCTATCTAAAGGATTATGTAACATGCTACCCAAATCCCCTAAAATCATGGAACCAAAATGGCTAACAAATCGATTTGTTAGCTGTAAATCACCTAGAAATCAACCCCTAATAAAGATCGATAGATATCCAATAATTCTATACTAGGAAAAGGCTTGGTTTTGGAGAAAGATAGATTAAGCTAGTTATGGAGTGTGTTACCTCAGTGACATACTCTTGTATGATAAATGGGCAACCTAGTGAGATCATCAAGCCAACGAGAGGGATAAGGCAAGGGGATCCATTATCCTTATATCTCTTTATTCTCTGTGCCGAAGGTTTGAGCAGATTAATAGAGGAATCAGAAAGAAAGGGTCAAACTAAAGGGGTTGCAGTTACAAAATGTGAAACTAGCATTAATCATCTACTATTTGTAGATGATTGCATTCTTTTTGGAAGGGAAACTACTAATGAATGGGTGAAGATACGAGAGATCATTAATAAGTATGAGAGGGCTTCAGGGTAGTTATTGAACAAGCATAAAACAACCATTTTGTTTTAGTTCTAATGCTGCAATGGATGTAAGGAAGTAGATTTTGCAAGAGGTAGGAATTTCAGTTTGTGGGAGTTATGAAAAATACTTAGGCTTACCTTCTATGGTAGGTAAATCAAAGTATTATACTTTTAGGTTACTTAAGGATAAAGTGTGGAAGAAAATGTAGTTGGAAGAATACCTTCCTATCTCAGGTAGGAAAAGAAGTTATGATTAAGGCAGTGTTGCAAGCATTCCCTACTTATTCTATGTCTGTGTTCAAGCTTCCTTAGAGATTGTGTGTTGGAATGTCTTTTATATTACTGAGGTTTTGGTGGGGATAGAAAAATAGTGAAAGAAAGATCATTTGGAGAAGCCGGACAAAGATGTGTGAATCAAAGGGAAGAAAGGGATTAGGATTTAGAGATCTGGAAAAGTTTAGTGTGGCATATCTGGCAAAGTAATGCTGGAGGTTGATGATGAATCCTAACTCGATGGTTGCCACTATTATGAAGGAAAAGTATTTTAAAGAGAATGTTTTGTTAAAAGCAAAGCTGGGATCCAGACCATTATTCATCTGGAAGCCTTTTCTCATCTGTAGAATTAATTCAAGTAGGTATGGTGTGGAAAGTGGGTAATGAGAAAATAGTAAAAATATGGAAGGATAAATGGCTTCCTAGACTATCTTCTAACATAATTCAATCTCTAGTTAATACTCTTGAAATAGAATCCAAAGTTAATGAGCTGATAGAGGAAGGGGTTGGTGAATGGAAGGAAAATATTGTAGATGAAGTTTTGGTGTAGAAGAAGCTGCATTGACTAAAAGTATTCCTTTGAGCAGATTAAACAAAGATGATAGATTGATATGGGGGCCAACTAACACAGGTATATTTATAGTAAATAGTGCTTACCATTTATAGCACTCTAGATTGAGATCAAGGTATAGGGAATCTTTTGATGCAGCAGATAAAATGAGGGATTGTGATCTAATATGGAGACTAAATGTGCATAACACTGTCAAGCAGTTCCTATGGAAGGCCGCACATGATATACTACCTATAAGAGAAAATCTCTACAGGAAGAAGATATTAGAGTCAGATTTGTGTCCAGTCTATGAGAGGGAAACAGAAACTACAATACATGCACTTTGGAGTTGACCTACTTCTAATTATGTATGGTGTGAGCAAAACAATCCAATTAAAAAATGGGTGAGTATGGAGATACATTTTTTGGAGCTTTGGAAGAGTTTACGTGAAAGATTAGCGAGGAGATTGAGTTGGTAGCATACACCATGAGGATAATATGGTTAAGAAGGAATGCCCTTTTGTTTGAAAACAGATTTGACCATCCAAAGCAGGTGAACCAAATAGCAAAAGAAAGTATGCAAGATTTTAGTCTAGCACAAAACTCCAGACAGAATTGAGACCAGTTGGGAAGAGTAGAGAGGCAACAAACAAGATGGAAAAAACCCTCTGAGTTGATATATAAAGTCAATTGTGATGCTGTAGTTGATTCAAAGAGTAATAAAGGAGAATTGAAGTTGTGATCAGAAATAGTGATGGTGAGTTGATTGCTTCTCTATGTCAAAATATAAACCACTCTATTACACCTGTTGTAGCTGCAGCTTGTGCACTTAGAAGGGCAATAATCTTGTTAAGAGTTAGGCATACATGATGTTATATTTGAATGTGATTCAAGGGAGGTAGTTATGGTTGCAAATGGTAGAGAGATTATTAATATTGGTTATGGGGTTGTGATTGAAGATGTGCGAAGCCTCTTGAAAATATCAAAACTGAAACATTTGTTTTACTTATAGAGAAGCAAATAATGTAGTGCATTTGTTAACTAAACATGCTATGTCTTTATCTGGTGAGAGAGTGTGGATTAATGAGGGGCCTATGCAAATAACCCCTTCAGTTTTGAAGGAACATTATTGTACTGATCAAATGCTATTCAATAAAGGCACCATATTGGATTTTCAAAAATAATTATTAAGTAATGCTAGATACAGTATTGCAATGTGCAAGCGCCATATAATATTTTTGAAAAATAGTGAAATTTACTACTAAAAAATTAAATTTTTTTTCATATGAATCCAGTATTTACTTACTTTTTTTAAAAAAAATTGTGCGACACTTGCGCACTCACGACTACAAATATCATTTCTCATAATTATTTGTTGCATGTAACATAAGAGAGTACAAGTAATACTAGATACAATCACGGATTCTGCAAGTACCACGCACTCATTTTGAAAAAAGTTTGGTTCCACCATTAAAAAATTGATTTTTTCATATGAGTCCCAATTTACTTACTTTTTTCAAAAGGAATGCACAATGCTTATACATTCTATAATTACAATTATCATTTCTCCTCACTTTGTTGCCTCAATTTATCTTCCAGAGCATGCAGAATCCATTAGGTTTACACGTATTCGTTTATAAGAACAATATTACCAAACCAAACATTTCTTCAAGAAGCAGTGGCCAGGGCCTAGAATGAACTTCGAACGTGAGTCATAGGGTTTTCTTTTTCATACTGAGGCCCAAATATGCTATGTGAAAACCGATGGGCTTCATACTGGACCCTTGGACCCCAATTATACGGGTATATAATTCCTCGGAGCTTGCCGTCCAGCAAGTTTGCGCGCAAAGCAACAGAGATCAAAGGCAACCATGCCAAGACGAAAGAAAGCTTCAAAAAAACACACGGATATCTCAAAAGAAAGCTCTGTTCCTCCTCAAAATGAAGAGTAAGACACTTTTTCTCCCATGGGTTTCTTTTCAAATACTCAGTTCTTCTTCTTATTTGTTGTGGATGAATGCTGACTCTGGTAGCGTCTTCATATATGCAGTTGTTACGAGGGGGAACGTCTCGCTAGTCTGCTAAAATCGATTCGGAGGTTAAACTTCGAACCCAATACCATATTTCTATGTTTTTTTTTTTCTATTTTTCTGAGGTCTTGTTTGATTTAATTTGTTAATGGTATAATACTCTTATCATGCTTCAATTTACTCTTTCATTGACGTACGTGAATTTAGCGTTCATGAAACTTTGCCCGGTTTTCATTTTATTTATTTATTGTTAATAATTGTGTTTTATTCTAAAAGCTGCCAATTGGGTCTGCCTCTCAGTCCAAGTGTTGTTGTTGAGGCTCTATCAAATTTACGTCGTTTAGTCCATGAATTCAGATTCTCATTCACTAGTAGTCATCAATGTGATGGAAACATTCTACAGGGAGACAGAGACAGCAAGGCTCTTGGATGGGAACTCCTTACCTGAAAAAATATGGTTCAAGGTTTGCTTTCTGATGTTTCGATTTTGTGTTTGGTTATTCATTGTTAACTTCCCATCAAAAGTACTTCTTCCTCTGATTGATGTGTGTTTCTCTTTGTTTTAGCAACAGTTCTCAATTGGAGTCAATGATGTCACTCGCGTCCTTGAACGCATGGCACCAATACCTCAAGTGGGAAGCTATCCTGCTCAGCCCCATTCATTCAGCAGCAATCGTAAAGTGTCTTCATTTCAGCTTCAGGTTGGTCACCTTTTGATTGGTTTCTTGTTCGGTGAAATTCCTCGTTTATCTAACATTGTGGATCATATCCAAACTTACGGGATTAAAATGAAAAGATGGTGAATGTGATCTTACATTGTTTGGAAGGGAAATATTCAAATATTATTGCAGATTATTATAATTTCGACAAACTGTAATTGTAAGATTGACTAGTTCTTTTGGAACATAAATCCTAACATGGGTTGGACTTTTCTTGAATTGTTGGAAATTGTATCAAAATTTATTTCAACTAGAGGTATGAGAATTGAATTGTGCCACCTACAAAAGAATGACATGGCTGTTGTTTATAATAGTTTTAAGAGAACTTTATAACACTAACTAGTCTTTTTGAAATATAAGTATGAATAGATATGACTTGAAAATTTTGTTATTAAATCTAATGTAATATATCAAGACCTTGTTTGGATACTTCTTGGTTAGTCTATCTTCTCTTCTGACATATTTTGACATTCTTTTGTAAGATGAGATGCCTCTCAACTTGCTGTAGTAGCGATCACTCTTCCTGCCCATTAAACATTCATTTTCCAACACATACATAATTTAAACTGCATCTACATTCTCTTTGCCATTGTCATGGAGACATCNGGGGGGGGGGGGGGGGGGCTTTATTGCTGGTTTTTTGGTGGGCAACAATAGTAATGGTGTTAGCTCCATTTCCCATTTATTATTTGCGAACGATACTCTTATTTTTTGTGATGCAGATGTAGGCAGATTCAAGCCTCAAGGGCTATTTTGTTGTGTTTTGAAGCAGTTTCGAGACTCAAGGTGAATTTGGGGAGGTCGGAATTAGTACCGGTGGGGGATGTGAGGAATATTAACTTTCTTGCGGACTTGCTAGGCTGCAAAGTTGCTTCTCTTCTATGAAATATTTTGGGCTTCTTGTGGGGGCGTCTTTTAGAGCAAAGAGTATTGGGACGGTGTGGTAGAGAAGATTGAGAAAAGATTGTCGGATTGGAAGTGGTTATATCTATCAAAAGGGGGGAGATTAACACTT
>QEOT01008423.1:37093-63646 GCA_003123785.1 Pterocarya stenoptera | reverse complement strand
ACGGCCCACTGTGGCTCTATACAGTATACATCACCCCTAGGGCCCTACCCTACCTATCCAGTACCCACCCTGGTCACTCTATCGGGGGACCAGGGAGATAGCGGCATGAAAGAATACCATTATAATGTGCAATAAACACGGCAGTCATTTTAATTATAACAGTTACTATTTATTACTTTACACTCTATATTTTATAAAAAATAAAAAATAAAAAAATTGTCAGGTATGAAATATAAAATATAAGAGTGAATAATGACTTATATATAACAAATCTTTAATTACAATTAATTATTTTATTTACTAAAAGGGTTGGAGGGGTGACCAGATATAGCTTTTTTTCCAGAACGTGATCATAGTAGCACCCAATCCGTTGGGGAGATAGACATGAGGGGCCTAAACAACGAGAATCGCAGGCGTTCCCTACAAGTTAAACTTGAGTCATAACCTAACCCCTACCCCACGAGGACATCAATTAACCATGAATCAATGAGTCACCAATAATTATAAGCATTTCTTGTTGGGGAATTCAACCCTAGGACCTAGTGCTCATTAACAAACTCATGGACTACAGAGCCACCACCCTCACTGATCCGTTATTCATTCTTATTTTATTGTCCTCATGCAATATTGTCTATATATTATTGGATTTGTTATTTTAAAAAATTAGAATTAATCTCATAATTGATAGATATATACCGTGACAAGTGGAATAGAAGTATAACATAACTTATACGGAAACTCTTGATAAGAATTAGATATTTTGTAATACTTAAAATATGGGTGGTAATATGCGACACAATCCATTAATCTAAAACGAACACGACATAAAAATAATGGGTTCAGGTCAAAATGAGTTGGCCCGTTAATGCACATTTGCTTAAAGGGTTGACAACGTGTTTTGACCTGTTAAGAAAATTAAAGTTACAATTATACCCTTATACCTAAAAGTAAAATTGTTGGGATTTTAATTTCGATATTTTTATTAGTTGGGTTATAATTTTAAACTTGTAGTTAGTTTTTATTTTTTTAATATATATTGTGATTTTAACATTTATATAAAATTATACTAAATTTAATCAGGTCAAACGGATTAATTTTGGGTATATTCAACCCATTTACATTAACGTTTCAAATGGGTCGGTCAGGTTAATCTATTTTTTAGTATTTACTAACGGGTCAAAACGGATTTACACGACACGACTTGTTATGTCAATGGTCGTGTTAGGGTTTGAAATTTTGACACGATAAGCTTAACGAGTTGTGTTCGGATTGATCCATATAGTATAATATACATGTCTTAACACGACATGAACGACCCGTTAACACAATTTGACATCAAGAAAATGAAGAAAAAAAAAAAACTTAAAAGAAGGAAAAGTTTTAAAACCACTCATTTTGCGCAATCATTTCGCACGAAAAATGAACTGTCGTGCCACGATGAAAAATGAAACGCTGCATTTCGTGGCATTCTGAAGGAAATTAAATTGTTCTGGGCGGGAGAGGAAAACAAGTGAAAATGACTACGAAAAAAAACAAGTGATGAGACGGTGCGTTTGATTTCATCACTTACCTAAAGACCAGAGCATAATAGGTTAAGAACATCAATCAAACAAGTAAAAGAAAAAGAGATAGGTCTATATCAAAGTATCTTAATCTTAGACAAGCTCCAATAATTACAGGAAGAAGCAGCTATGTAGCCATATATTTGTAAATAAGTGTCGAGAAATTTGAATAAGACTTAGCAAGCTAATATCAAACGTGGAATTTGAGTTCCGTCCTAAAAATTAACGAATACATTTTATTTTTAAGAAATCAAGGTAGAAGAGATTTTAACTTTAATGGTTTATTGGCTTCGGTTAAAACTAAATTCAAAATTTTCCCTCATTTTCCTTCATTATCTTAACAACTAAAAAGAAGGCAACTAAAAAAAAAAGATGTAAGTTGCCTCTAACTCCTGCATTATTGTTCAAGGCGTTGATATGTCCGAACATGTCCCAAGCCTTTTGTACGGATGCCTCGATGGTGGGAGCATCGGCACAAACGTCTAGCTTTACAACTGCAGCTTGAAAACCTTGAGAATTGGACGCTAAAGAAGAAGGGAGGTGACTGATTTGGTGGTAGAGGGAGTTGAGGCGGTCGACCTTGCAAGTGGTGGCCACGATCTTACAGTCTGCATTGGCGAGGTCAAGACATAATTCACATCCAAGTCTAGAGGATGCCTTGTCACCATGACCATTTTTCCCTCTAGGTCCCACCTCTATGGCTTCTACAGATGCTCCGAGCCTTGCTTCGCCATTGTGAGAGAGAGAGAGAGGTTGCAAGGTGGCCCTCATTCCACTTAAATTCCGACGTCAGCTTCAACACACGGGTGATTTTGGTTAGAGTAATGTTAGAGAGAAGCTACTATAGCAGTGCACACTTTGCACTCGCTACGTGGCTTCTTCTCATTCTTTCATTTTTTTTTCTTCTCTCATACGCTCTCCCGCTCTCTCTATCGCAACTCTCTCTCTCTCTCTCTCTCTCTCTCTCTCTCGCATCTCTCTTTGCTCTCTCGCTCTCTCTCTTCACTCTCTCTCTCTCTCTCTCTCGCATCTCTCTTTGCTCTCTCGCTCTCTCTCATCACTCTCTCTCTCATCACTCTCTCTTTTGTCTGCTCTCTCTCTCTCTCACTCTCATCTCTCTCTCTCTTTTGCTCTCTCTTCTGGCTCTCATCTCTCTCTCATCTGCTCTCTCTAATCGTCCAACTCTTATCTCTCTCTCATCTTCGCTCTCTTTCTCTCTCTCATCATCTCTCTCTCGCCCGGTCTCTGTCATATTCTCTCTCTCATTCGTCTCTCTCAATCCGATAATTTCAATTTTAAGAGATGGGCGGTCTGGATGAAGCCACATATTGTGTGCAAAAGTGGTTGCTACTAACAGTGGTTTCTCCCCATAATTTTTCTTTTGGTTAACATAGAGTTTGAAAAAAACGACGTGCCAGAATTCTACATTAACAATGTGCGCAATTTTGTGCATGAAAATGACTGTTTGTAATATAATTGTTAAGGAAAACTCAAAAGTCAAAACTAGATCTAAGCCACGTTCTAGTCGATGGTTTAATTGCAATTCATTGAAACCATTATAATTAATCGTAGAGATAGCACACCATACGTGTTCCATTTTTCTTTTTGGTGCGTTATGCACTAGATCTGCTCTCACTCTTCCTCTCTCTCTCTCTCATCATCTCTCTCTCTCTCTCTCATCCCTCATCGTCTTGCTCTCTCATCCTCTCATTTCGGTCTTTTTCTCGCATCACCTATCTCTCTCATTAGTTCCCTCTCAGTCGCAAATCTCGGTCTCTCGATGTAATTTTGAATTCAAATAGCAGATGTGTGGTTTAGATGAAACCCACGTAGGGTGTGAGAAGGGCTGCTCTCAAAAGGGGTTGATCCCAATATTTATTCTTAGAAAAATTATTGAGAAAAACCACTGTTGGCAGCAGTCACTTTTGCATACAATATGTGGCTTGCTGCCAACAGTGGCTTCATCCAGACCGTCCATCTCTTAAAGTTTAAATTTTCGGATTGAGAGAGGTGAATGAGAGAGTGATGAGAGAGAGAAGATGAGAGAGACCGGGCGAGAGCGAGAGAGCAGGCGATAGAGAGACGATGAGAGAGAGAGTCGAATGATGAGAGAGAGAGAGAGAGAGATGAGAGCCGTAAGAGAGAGCAGATGAGGGAGAGAGATGAGAGCTGGATGATGAGAGAGAGAGCAAACGAAAGAGAGAGTGATGAGAGAGAGAGCAAACAAAAGAGAGAGTGATGAGAGAGAGAGATGCGAGAGAGAGAGAGAGTTGCGATAGAGAGAGCGGGAGAGAGTATGAAAGAAAAAAAAAATGAGAGGAGGAAAAGAAGCCACGTAGTGGGTGCAAAGTGTGCAATAATACAATAACTTTCCTCTAACATTACTCGTTTTCTTAATGGTGAATAATAAGAGATTTTATATATATTCCACCGATCATTCAGTACAAAAGTATCCCAACGTCTCTACTGAATTTCTTAGATGAACTACTCAACATGGAACGTGACAGACAATCCATCTGATCGGATCCAAGAGGAGGAATCTATTTTGTTGAGAATATAAAACTTGTTATCTTTTCACATGACCACGTTATATTTTGAGTAATGATAGGCTTAACATTCTTTTATCATATTTTTATTATTTTATAATATATTTAGAATTTTTATTTTTATTTTTATTTATTTATTATTTTAAATTTTTTTTAACATTCTTAATTATTAAAAAAGAATAAAAATATATATAACTCTATTAATAGTTATTTTTTTATTTATTATATAAAAAAATATTTAAAAAAATTAAAAATACAATAAATTAATAAAGCTTTGAAAAGTATACATTTACAAAACCAAAGCACCTCGATTAAGGGAATAAAAAAAAAAAAGAAAAAAACAACAACCAAAGCACCTCGTTTCTTGTACCGAGTAAATATATAGATTTCGAGTAAGACAAAGCAGGCGTGGATCATAAGACTTTTTATATGTTTTTAGTTCGAGTCGCGTTCAGAGGAGCAGGTCAAGTTGACCCTCTTCAACTTTTAGATTTTTTTAAAAATATTTAAAAAAAAAATATTAATACATTTCAAATCATTTCTTTAATTATTAAATATTTTTTTTTTCTTTTTAACCGGTAATCAACTAGAACGGTCGAGCTATAGCGGCGGAGTATCTTTTTTCTTTTAAAGGTTGATTGTGGATGTTGAAGTGAGTTAAGTTGAATTGAATTGAGTTGAGATGATAAAATATTATTAGAATATTATTTTTTAATATTAAAATTGTTTTGAGATTTGAAAAAGTTAAGTTATTTATTATATTTTATATTAAAATTTTAAAAAAATAAAATGATAAATTAAGATGAATTGAAATGAATTAGGATGCAAACGCAGCCTTAGTTCAAGTATGTTCCTCCTTTGATTACTGGGTAATCTTTATATATTCCAATAGGAAAATGACACGTATCTTCCTACCGACTCCGCTGATAAATTCCTCTATATATTCCACGAGCAGTATTTACTTTTCTCTTCGACGTCCATCAGTCAGTCACCCTCTCGAGTTTACAACTTAGAAGTCCCAGCCCTCCCTCCACTTTTGTCAGACATAATTTTATATTCCGGACTCATTTCTAATAAAATCTATCGGGCTGTGTAAAATCTCGTCCGGTTTGTGTATTTAGGCTCCAAGGGAAAGGAAGAGGAGGAGGAGGATAATGGCTTGGAGGTTGAGCACAGCGGATGTGTGCGGGTTCAAATTCTTGATCTCTTTGGCGGTTATGTATGGCCTCATGGCGATGCTCGCCTACTCCGTCCTCCATATGAAGTTCATTAAGCCGCTCGGCATCCAGGCGCCTCTCGATCGCTTCTCCGAGGCGAGGGCGCTCCAACACGTCCGTATTTTGTCCAAAGAAATCGATGGCCGTCAAGTGAGACCATTTATATTTTTGGCGTATTCGTTTTGTTTTTTCAAATGAAGATAGTTCTACTTCTTTTATTTTTCCAAAGTTATTCTTACTTTTTTTTTTTGTCTGAGATTAAAGTTATTCTTATTTGCCTTTTGGGGAAATGGAGTTTGAAATGAAAATTGAGGGCGGAGGAAAATATTATTAAAATATTAATTTTTAATATTATTATTATTTTAAAATTAAAAAAAAAATGAATTACTTGTTATATTTTGGATCATAATTTAAAAAATTTATATTGATGAAATGTGATAAGACGAGACCTATTGTCCAAACGGGCTTTGCTGTTCAGAAGTAAAGTTTTGTTTCAAAATAAATTAAAAAATTGAACGTTAATGCTCTGTTTGGTTCCCTGGAAAAGACATGGAAGGAGATGTTGACTTAGAATTGCGAAGTCCAAATTTTAACATTTTCGCCAGTGTATTTTAGCAGCCAAAGAAGAGAGGGAAACTGTCAACCGTTGGAGAAGAGCCTTTAAAAACACGATAATGGTGTATGCAAGGACACAAGCACGGGTTCAACACGGACACAGGACAAATAAAGTTACTGTTCATACAAACAGTAAAGATATTATAACTACTTCTTGTTTATTTGACAGGAAGGGCGTCCTGGCTTGCGAGAAGCTGCTCATTATATCAAAGGCCAGCTGGAAACGACGAAGGAGCGGGCCAGGTCCCATGTTAGGTTGGTCTACCGTCTATTCATTTCCATATTGTCATGAAGTTTTGTCGTTCAATTTATTTGATAGGTAATCAAGAAAGTTTTGTCATTCAATTTTAAAGCGGTTATATCTTTCATTCTGTGTCCAACGCGAATTTGTAGGTCGATTTCGTCTTGTCTTATAGCAGGTAAGCTGGAGGAATTGGTTGTTGATATGAGTTCTAATAGTTTACAGTTGTGTCTTAATTGTTTATTTTGCAGAGTAGATGTCGAGGAGAGCTTTGTTAATGGCTCCTTCAAAATGATATTCTTAGGCCACAGCATAACTATGGCGTATAGAAACCACACTAATATTGTAATGAGGTACTTCATTTTGCTGATTGCATGGATTTTGGAATTTGTCTTTTTGTTTTGCTCATTTTGGAAGTAGTATATCTAGTCCCCCCCGCGGGCACACTTTATTATGCTATTAGGTAAAGTTTTAGACATGGTGAGGAAACAAAACCTTTGGACCCCATCAGAGGAAAATAGAAAAGGAAACAAGGAAGAGAGGCTGGTGGAGTAACATCGCTAGTAACAATCTCAAAATGTGGTTTACTAGGAGAGAATGAGGAAGTATCTGGACAAAGACTACTGATATATAATTTGTTGTTTGATACTTGTAAATTGTAAGAGGAAATCTGTCAATCTGCATATCTTATGAGCAAATGAAGTATAGTTTATTTATAGTTTTTTATGCATCTGTATGGGTGAACTTTTACCCAAATTGACAGGATATCATCCGCAGACTCAAAAGATACTGACCCATCACTTTTACTGAACGGCCATTTTGATAGTCCGCTTGGTTCCCCAGGTGCGGGTGACTGTGGTTCATGTGTTGGTGGGTACAATGAAAATCCACACTTGTTTAGTGGCCACGCTTGCTTGATATATTCATATTCTCATCATTACTTCAATCTTTCTTTAGCATCAATGCTGGAAGTAGCAAGACTCACTGTAGATTCTGGCTGGGTCCCTCCTCGACCTATTATTTTTCTTTTCAATGGTGCAGAAGAGCTATTTATGTTGGTAAGACACAATGGTATTGCTCTTACTGGAAGAAGTATTATCTTACTCGGGAATAATTTTCTCCCTACCTTTTTTTCTTGCCTTGTAAAAAGTTCTCTTAAGCACATGTACCTTACCGGGTGTTCCATTGTCTTATTTAGGTGCCGTTTGGATAGTGAGTTGAGATGAGATGAGTGGAGATGAAATTTGAATAAAATATTAGTAGAATATTATTTTTAATATTATTGTTGTTTTGGAATTTGAAAAAGTTGAATTTATTATATTTTGTGTGCGAATTTGAGAAAGTTGTAATGATGAGATGAGATGGGATGAAACACTTTCACTATCCAAATGGGACCTTAGATGTACAACATTGTTTTGATTTTTATGTGATCCACCTGTTAGAATCTTTGTTTATGCTTCTATTAAGGATATAAATTACAAATTATTAAAAATTGATAGAAGGGATAATTGCTTGAATTTTTATCTCCCAATTTTTCAATGAGTAAATCTATATCTCACAAATTAACAAGTTAAGAGAAGAAATTTGAAAACATCCTCCTGAACAATTAAATAGAAAGGAAGGCAAACCAAGGTGCTGCACAATAAGAAAAACCAAAGTGAAAAAAAAAAAAAAAACAGAAACCATCACAGTTTATGCTAGCCAAGAATCATGTAGTTAATTTGTACCTGAACATTTATTTTCTTCTTTTTCATGTAAATTGGCTCACAGGATATGTAGCTTATGAGATGGAGTTTATTTGCACCCGTTGTTTCAGGGTTCACATGGTTTCATGAAGACACATAAATGGCATGATACAGTTGGAGCTTTCATAAATGTAGAAGCATCTGGTACTGGAGGTCTAGGTAGGATATGATCCAATGCTGATATTAGTTTCCCAAAATTTTTAGAATGTACACTTAATATGGCTGCATGAAGCAATGCAAACATGCAAATAACTTGTTGGCGTACCTTTTTCCTTTTAGCAGATAACTTAGAGAGTAATCAATGACCTAGAAAACATACAAAAAAATTTTTAGGAATTTTTTTTTATAAGTAATAATTTATTAATATCAATAGGCATAACCAAGTACATTGGATGTATACAAGAGAAAATACTTAGTTGGGATGCAAAAGAAAAGAGCGGTGCTACTCTGCCGTCTGAGTGGCACCGCTCTATGTGACCGCTAGGTCAAATTGGCATTTTCTTTTTTATTTTTCAAATTTTTTTATCATTTTAAAATTTTTTTTAAAATATAAAAAAAAATTCAGTGCATTAATAGTCACTTCCTTAACTATTAAGTAAAGAAAAAAATTAAAAAAAAAAAATACATGAGGTGTCAAAATGAGGGGGCAAGTTGAGTGGGCAAAGTAGCATTTTTCAAAGAAAAAAAGAGGATAAACCCATCTAGGAAAATGAACCTAACAAAGCCCTAGCCCAAGCCTAAAGACGTGCCAACCCCAAACCACCACGAGTGCACCAAGCCTATCCCACCAAACCAGATTTTGCCCTCAAGCCTATCCCACCACCCATTCCCCAACACACTCCTCAATACTTGTAAACTCCGAACAAGCCTACTAAAAATATACAATTGGTTATGTCTTCCCTCTGGTCCTTCCTCAATTTGAACTACCTCCCTTATTGTCATAGCTGATTGCCCAGTTAAGACGCTTTAACTCTCTGCTCTTCTTAGATATTGATTTTGCGCCAAGTACATGACCCGCCTCTATTGCAGTGAGTAGTGCTGTGAATTGGTCCTCTAATCCTTCACAAGTAATCCCCATACGCTGTTGTATCTCAATTACCTTGTCCAAAACCCAATCCGATGATGAATCAGCTGTATTATTAATCGGTGGGAGAGATATCAGGGGAACAACATCTTCTGCAGTCTCTGCTCCAAACTGTGGAACAGGCCTTGAAAATGCCCCCTTGCAAGGCACCAATGACAGCTCCATCCCTTCCTCCACACCAGTTCCTAAAACTCGTATCTCCTTCACAATGCTATTGATGTTGTCACTGCCTTGGCCAAAGTTTGGGGTTAGCATGGTCGCCATTTGAATTTTGGGGTTAGCAGAAACTCCCCCAAAACTCGGCAATACCACAGATTTCGTCGTGGTGTTGTTGGTTTGACAAAAATCATTGACTGCACAACTCGTTGGCGATGTAGTCACCGTTGGTGAGGGGCAGTCCGTTTCAGTTGTCTCCACGCCAATACCCGATGTAGAACCCTCTTCGAATGTAGATGACCCGCTTCTCCTTTTGACCCTCTACACTCTCCTGGGTCTAAATATTGAAATTGGGCCAAAACCAACTTTCTTTTTTCCTTTATCTAATTTTTTAGCATTCAATCCATCACTTAACACGCCAAGCTCACTCTTATTGGGCCTTATAGCAGCACCCTTACCACCTCTTAGCTCACCTAGCCTCTCAATTTTTGCTGATAACATAGCAACCGTTGCCTTCAACTCAGCAAGCTGGTGTTGCATCTCTTTTAATGTACAGTGCATACCATTGGGAAGACCCAAAAATCCAAGTCAGACCCCTTCTGACTTGGAATATTTCCATGTTGTAATCTGTAGAGGCTGCAGACCCCTTTCACTGCTTCCCTTCTTGCCCCTATTAGCAAACTGATTAACCGAAGCGGGACCCGTATTCAGAGCTTCTGCATATGATTGCCTCATTACTGTGGTTGCACTCGGGTCGTTTTGCTTCAGGCCCATTGTAACACTCCGTTCCCAAAGGATAGGGATATTACTATCATTCATAACATAATGCCCGGCAAAGAGATTCAGAGTTTGAATTACCTCATTTATTAAAAAGAAAAACTCAAGAAACTGAAATGAACATAGTTTGTTTCGAGACTGAACAAAATGAAAGAACATGAATTAAATTCTATGAATGAAATGAAAGAATTCTAGTTCTCATGTGAGTGACACTTATTCATTTCTATGTCTTTATACTAAAACTACTCCTGGCCATCTAGCTCTGCGTCCTCAAAATCACCATCTGAAAAATTGACATAGAAGAAAACCGGAATAACAAACAAAAATGAGTTTGGATACTCAGCAAATAGTACATCATACCGTAAAAGTAATTTAGCCTAACGTTAGCTCAATTTCTGAATACTTTCCATACATACATACAACATCATGGTTAACACAACATATCTATTCCTGAATAACATGAGTGGCACATGTAACGTGAATGCATAAAACTGGTTTATCTTGTCTTAACATGGGGCGAAACACGCTTGAGTCCGTGTTTCACCTGACTGAAATATCATGGAGTGAAACACGCTTGTGTCCGTGTTTCACTTAACTGGAGTGAATCACGCTTGGGTCCGTGATTCACTTAACTGAATAACATGGAGTGAAACACGCTTGTGTCCGTGTTTCACTTAACTGGAGTGAATCACGCTTCGGTTCGTGATTCACTTAACTGAATAACATGGAGTGAAACACGCTTGAGTCCGTATTTCACTTAACTGATTTACATGGAGTGAAACACGCTTGTGTCCGTGTTTTACTTAACTGGGGTGAATCACGCTTGGATCCGTGATTCACTTAACTGGAGTGAATCACGCTTGGGTCCGTGATTCACTTAACTGAATAACATGGAGTGAAACACGCTTGTGTTCGTGTTTCACTTAACTGGAGTGAATCACGCTTGGGTCCGTGATTCACTTAACTGAATAACATGGAGTGAAACACGCTTGAGTCCGTGTTTCACTTAACTTGCATAATCTGGAGTGAAACACGCTTGGGTCCGTGTTTCACTTAACTGGAGTGAATCACGCTTGGGTCCGTGTTTCACTTAACTGGAGTGAATCACGCTTGGGTCCGTGATTCACTTAACTGAATAACATGGAGTGAAACACGCTTGGGTCCGTATTTCACCTAACGGAATAACATGGAGTGAAACACGCTTGGGTCCGTGTTTCACTTAACTGGAGTGAATCACGCTTGGGTCCGTGATTCACTTAACTGAATAACATGGAGTGAAACACGCTTGGGTCCGTGTTTCACCTAACTGNCACTGCTTCTGGATTTCCAACTTGTAGCGCGTCACCTATACGAGGTACGGATCGTTACTAAATTCCTAAATAAACGTGCCGTGGTTCAATATGTGTTTAAATATAAAATTATATTTTAACATATTAGTTATCTTGATTTCATGCAAATTTAATCAAAGACTTGTAATATATAATAATTCAGAATAACTAGCTTAGTATAAACGATTCTTAGTAAAGATCTGCTAGGTAATAAGAACATGAAATTAAATCTGGAATTTTCATTACAATATGGACCTCATTAGTGCCTACATGTTGTCTGTGAAACAATAGGATTTATCCTATTAAGTCAAGATGTTGGCAAGGATTCGGGCCTAGCACAAAACTGCTAAGCCGAATGGGCCTCAGGCCCAAGCCTATTATAATCCTCAAGGCCGAGAGCCTTCTGTGAGAGGTGTGTGTGTGTGGCGATGATGTCGTGCGAAACAGGGGCTCACCGAGAGAAAGAGAAGGATGCGTGGTGGCTCAAGGTGGCTGGAAGTGACCGGCGGCGCAACTGGAGGATCCCTACGGTGGTGCGACGCCGAGAGAGAGTGAGAGAGAGAGAGAGAAAGAGAGAGTTTAGAGAGATAGAGTAGGAAACTACATCACCGAGAGAAAGAGGAGGGTGAGGGCGACGGCGGTGGCTTACCTGAGGGAGTAGGTGCGACGGGGCTAGGTTGGCCGGCAGTTTCTGGTGCCGTCGGTGGTGCTCCGACGTCCTAGGGTGGTCGGCGATGGTTGGGCAGAGGTAAGGCTCACGCGATTCTTGGTTCTTGCTCTAGGTATTCTTCTGTGTTTCACACAGAGGGTATCGGGCTTATATAGCTAATGGGGAGGGGTGAGGTGTGACTCCTTGGCAGCTTAAAATAGTTCTACATGGGTATGATTTTGAGGGGACTTGGTTCAAGCCGAGTTGTAAATAAACTAGGAAACTAACCTATCACAAAACTAACGGGTAATTCCTAAAATGATAAAGGAAATAAATAATAAAATAATAATAAAAAAAGAAATAAGATAAAGAATTAATTAAAATAAAATAAAAATAAAAATATAATATTAGGTTTAAACCCTAAATCTGGACCGTATGTTACACCCATATTGTTGTTCTCATGAGCAGATAAATTCTGTTTACTTTCTAGGATAATCCAACTGCAATCTTGATTAACTAAAAAAAACTAGGTACATTACTGTGTTATGAAATGTTCAACAAAATCAACAGATGGGAACTGTATTAACAATAAATATTAACATGTGCTTGATTTCCATTACTAATTACATGCTTAGTGAAATAGAGGAACGATTAAAGTATTGAGAATTGTCTCCTTTGTTGATAGAGCATAAGAATAACTTCTTCATTTCTTCCCAGTCTATATTTGGTTTTGTAGTGCTGTAACACACTGCTGCTGTTGTTGTACTCTTAATTAACAGACTTAGTTTGCCAGTCTGGACCTGGTTCATGGCCTTCTCAAGTCTATGCCCAATCAGCAGTATACCCAATGGCACATAGTGCTGCTCAGGTGTTTATTAGTCTTTTATTTTTTGAACAACTTTCTTATAGTCTTAAATTCACATCCAGGTGGTGATCATTTCATTTTTATGATCTACGAGTACTGAGTATTGACTTTCATGATGTGAAAACAGCACAATTTCTTCTCACTTCCTCTCGAACCATTATTTACTTGATTTTATTTAAAAATCCAAATTCATGTTAACCATACTTAGTGTTGATACTGAGGTTGGGGCAATGCATTATATTTACAATCTTTCCTTGACCTTTGTGTGTGTGGGTGTGTGGTATGTATGCATGTGGATATGTGCACGTGTTTGTATCTCCTCAACATTTTAATGTGCCTTGGCTGCAGTTATATTCCGTTTCAATATTACTGATTTAATTGCAAAGGATCTTTTTGTATGCAGGATGTTTTTCCTGTTATTCCAGGAGACACAGATTATCGAATATTTTCCCAAGATTTTGGCAATATTCCTGGGCTGGATATTATCTTTCTCCTTGGTGGTTATTTTTATCATACCTCCTATGATACAATGGAGAGACTATTGTATGCATTACATCTGCTATTTTGGTACATATTCACTTAATTGGAATATATATTCTATTTTGTCCTTGAACACTTCCTCTTATACATCCTAATGTCTCCAGACCTGGAAGCATCCAAGCACGTGGAGAAAATTTATTCAGCCTAATGAAGGCCTTCACCAATTCTTCTAAGCTACGAAACCCCCACGATAGAGAACTTCTGGTTGCTCCTGATGCAGATGAACGATCTGTTTTCTTTGATTACTTAACATGGTTCATGGTATGCTTATAATTTATGGTTTATGATGCAATTATGATCCATTAGTTGTCTTAAAAGTATGATCCTATATGATTAATAATATTGCTTCTCTCTCTCTCTTCTGTGTCATGAATCACTCAGATATTCTATTCAAGAAGGGTAGCTGTGGTACTTCATAGTATTCCTATCGCCATCTTCCTTATTGTGCCATTCATTTTGTGTTTACTGTATTCTGGGTTGCGTTCTTGGTTTGCAATCATCTGTGATTTTACAAGAGGTAAATGGTCAATTTCGATCTATTGAAAAAGGATTCCCATGGCTCTTTCCATGTTCTTCAATTTATTATAACATTTTCTTGTTAATCTCAATACTCAGCAATGACATAACTTGGAGATTTTTTTTTTTTAACTTGAAAACTTGTTGATTTTCAGGAATACTATTCCATTTTGCTGGGATTATTCTTGCAATTATTGTTCCAGTTTTATGTTCCATCCTAAGGTTGCTGTTCTCTAGTCATCCAATGAGCTGGTGGGTTGATATATTTTTTGGATAGCCTCTTCCCGTTAAATTTTGTTTTGTGAATATTGTTCTTTATATTATTATTGAAATGAATAGCTTTCTGATTATCCATGGGTTCCTATTTTTTCTCTTCTTTGTAGTTTTGTTTTATAATATTTGATTTCAAGGCGCTTCAGTTCTGCTGATAAAACCTGTTGTCATCAATGCTGCTCTTCCTTATGCTGGATGATACCTTGTCTGTTTCTCTGGTTGAACCAGTAGCATATTACAGCTGTTGTGAAAGTCATGGCTAAATCAAGTGACCAATGCTAGCATGTAATTTCACATATCAACCCATCTAACTGCATCCTCTGACTCTACTTACTCGAGAGTCTTGATCATGCCTGAGAGGAGATCTGGTAGGATTCGGTTAAGAACTAAGTGATAAATTTGGCAATATTCCGGATGATGTATTGAAATAGTATGGTTTTTTTAAGAAAAATTCCATCTAATGTTCTGGTGTTAAACTTGTAGAATCTTCCGTGAAAATAACCCCAGCTCTTTCAAATATCTCTAGTTCCATTTCAAGATCTAAGTTTTTGAAATCTCTGGTATTGGTGCATTTGCAAGGTTCTTGACATGTTGAACTGTAATGCAGGTTTGCTCATCCATACTTGGCTTTCATGATGTTTGTACCTTGTTCACTTGCTGGTCTGTTAATTCCAAGATTTGTTTGGAGTTGTGTACCCCTCTTTCAAGGCATTTCACTTCTTAAGACATCTAGAGAGGTACACTTATGTTGAATTTTTTTATACACTCCTTGATCAAGGCCAAAATTGTCATATATGTCTGTCATAGATCCTATCTTTTATTTTTTCTAAATATTTCTGGCTTACTGGCTGGATCTCTCTCTCTCTCTCTCTCTCTCTCTCTCTCATTTTGTAATGGTTTCAGTACAATTAGCTGTACTGGATCTTGCTAAGATTTATCCATCTGTTCATTTCCTTCAAATGTTCATGGGATGGAATCCAAAGTGTTGGACATGTAATGCTGGTATTTGAAAACTGACTTAAATTTTGGTGGGATCATTCCCTGGTTAGGGTTTATATATCTACCACAGGTGCTTAATGTGGTTGCCTTAGCATTGATCTGGAAGATAAATCTTGTAGGTATTATCTGATGAAGCAAGATTTTGGGGAGCATTTGGGTTTTATGCCATATTAACTTCGGTAAGTATTGGCCACTTTGATTAATTTTATTACTCAAATGTAGATATCTTGGAACAGAGAGAAAATTTAAAAATATCTAAATACCCTTTATAAAAAGCAGGCTTATCTTTTAGCTGGTCTGTGTGGAGGCTTCTTGACTTTTTTTGTGTCCGCTTCTATGCTTGCTGCATGGGCTTCCTTTTGCTTGTCAAAAACTTATAGTTGTCAACCATTCAGGTATGCATTTAAGGGCCGTCAGTTTGATTTCTTTCTTCTCCGAGTCTTATGTCAATTTTAACAGCTGTTCATTTGAAAGGCTATTATGTTAGGGAGGTTTTCTCATGTGTAGTGAATTTCCTACTGCATTATTCTTCTACACTACACATCTACTGTATTAGGCAAATGTCCTCTAAAACTACTTTTTTTTTTTTTTTTTTGCAATCATAGCAAACAATGTTTCTACGATCCCACATCACCTATGGCAGTTTTTTTAGCTTAGAAGTCTAATGAGCTTCAGCCCAACCAAAGAAGGCAAAAAAGAATGTATTGGGCTTCCCCAGGGTAAGAGCTCTTTGGCTTTAAAGTGTTGGGAACCTTGTCTTGAAAAAGTTAGGTAGTTGACCTATTGGGAAAACAACCGTGTATATATTGTGGGTAAGGGTGAAAACCGAAGGTCTTGGACCGCACCGATTTGCTGTAAATATCAACATCTCCTCGACTGAAACCAGTCGGGGAAGGGGAAGAAAACCGTCGACGTCGGTTTCCTTCCGGTCGGTTCACCTTCGTTGTCGGTGGCGCAATGAGAGAGAGAGAGAGAGGAATGAGGGGGAGTAAAACATAGAGATTCAGTGATTCACATTTCACAAATTGATTCACAACAAAAAACTAGAAAATCTTACAACAAATATCACAAGATTGATTCACAACAAAATCAACAAAATAATAGGTGCAGAGAATTTGACAGAGAAAGAGAGAGCGACGCCATTTGTCGGAACTGGGTGTTACGGGATTTGATTTGTGATGTTACGGGATTTGCTTTGTACTATTTTAGGGATGTTTTCCTTTATATTTAGATTGTATATAGCAGATAATCTCTATGTAAATAACGTTGGAAATACTTACCTTGTATAGCATTTAGGCGTTGGAAATCAGGCAATTAATATGTAAGTCTCTTCTATATAATGAAAGCAAACCCTATGGAAAGGGTATTCAGACCAATTTGACATGGTACCAGAGCCCCTACTCTGTTTTCAGTCTTTGTGGTCTTAATCTCTGGTGTGCGATTTCCATCGCTGTTTGTGAGTTCTCGGTGGGAGAATTTTTTTTTTTTTTTTTTCCCTATTTCCGCAAGTTTTTCTGGTTCCTGGTTGAGAGTCGGAGCTCTTTGTCGTGTTCATCATTTCTGAGTTTGCCATTTCGTTGGCCGTCGGAGCTCTGTATGCGTTGTGAGTCCTGTTTCTTGTTGCGGACTCCCTATTCCGGTGTATCTGTGGTGGTCGGTGCTCTCTGTGGGTGGCTGTGTGCCGGTCGGTGTTCTCTGTGGCAGTCGGCAACTCTGTGGGTGGCTGGGTTTCTTCTGGTGTGGTCGACGAAGGGCACGGCTTCTCCTAGTCCTTGCTCTGCTGCGCCATTTTCACACACGACAAGTATTTCGAATTGTGGGTAATTGTGTTTGGGCCCCGTGTTTGATCCGAGACTTATTTTTTGCTGGTTGTGTGTTTCGGCCCTTTTGTTATTTGAATTTGGACCTGCTTTGACTTCGGCTTGCTGTTTCTTTGGTTGCTGCTTGGGCTTTTATTTTCTTTAGTGCCTTTTATCATGTCTCTTGAGAATACTATTATTCGATTTACTGGAAAGAATTTTTCTACGTGGGCCTTTCAATTTAAAATGTTCTTGAAAGGGAAAGAATTATCAAATCATCTTGATAGTTCTGTTCGAATTCCCACTGATGAAAAGGAATTTGCCCAATGGGAGATCAAGGATGCTAAGGTGATCTCCTGATTACTGGGGACGATTGAGCCCTATCTTGTCACCAATCTTCGATGTTTTACGACGGCTCAGGCTATGTGGGACTACCTGAATCGTATTTATCAACAAGACCACAGTGCTCGGAAATTCCAATTGGAGTTGGAACTTAGCAATTACAATCAAGGTAATCTGACTATTGAGCAATTTTATTCTGGTTTTATTAATCTTTGGAGCGAGTATTCTGCTATTGTGCATGCTAAGGTTCCCACTGCGGCACTCACGGCTCTTCACGCGGTTCATGCTGAGAGTCAACGTGATCAGTTTTTGATGAAACTTCGACCTGAGTTTGAGCCTGTTCGAGCTGGTTTATTGAACCGTAATCCGGTTCCTTCTTTGGATCTTTGCTTGGGCGATTTATTACGTGAAGAACAGCGGTTATCCACTCAGATGGGTATGACTTCTGAGAAGGTCTTTTTTGAGGCTGTGAATGTAGCTTATGCAGCCCAAGGGAGAGGACGGAACAAGTTGCAGTGTTTTAGTTGCAAGGAGTTTGGCCATATTGCTCGCAACTGTTCTAAGAAAGTTTGCAATTACTGCAAGAAAGAGGGTCATCATCAAAGACTGTCGTGTGCGGCCTCAGAATCGCCAATTCCAGGCCTTTCAAGCTGCTGTTCAGCCTTCGTCTTCTTCTGCGCCTTCCACTGTAAGCTCTGATTCATCTGTTCTCACACCTGCCATGGTTCAACAAATGATTGTCTGCTTTTACGGCTTTGGGCCTACAAGGTACAGATCCTACTTCCACTTCTTCTTGGATTGTTGATTCGGGTGCCTCTAATCATATGACTGGTAGTACGACGGGTCTCCATGGTGTTCGTAAGTATGGAGGCATGCAAACTATTCAGATTGCTAATGGCAGTACACTTCCCATTACTGCTGTTGGTACTTTGGGTTCTTCATTTCGAAATGTTTTTGTCTCTCCTGGATTATCTACCAATTTGATTTCTGTTGGACAATTAGTGGATAATAACTGTGATGTTCATTTCTCTCGTGGTGGTTGTCTTGTGCAGGATCAGGTGTCGGGGACGGTGATCGCGAAGAGGCCTAAAGTGGGACGTCTATTTCCTTTACAGTTTTCTATTCCTAATATTGTTTCTTTTGCTTGTACGGCTACTGCCAATAATAATGAAGTATGGCATAAGAAATTGGTTCATCCCAATTCTGTTGTCTTGACTCATATTTTGAAACATGGTTTTTTGGGCAATAAAGAATCTTTTTCTTCGTCTCTTGTATCTTTTGATTGTGCTACTTGTCGTCTTGGTAAAAGTAAAACATTACCTTTTCCTGTGCATGGTAGTCGCGCTTCTACTTGCTTTGAGATTGTGCATACTGATGTTTGGGGTGTCATTCCTATTATTTCTCATGAGCAGTATCGTTATTTTGTGACGTTTATCGATGATTACAGTCGATTTACTTGGATCTATTTTCTCCGTTCTAAAGCTGACGTGTTCTCTGTTTTTGAAAAATTTGTTGCACTTGTCGAGACACAGTTCAGTACTTGTATCAAAACCTTACGCTCCAACTCGGGGGGGGAATACATGTCTCATTCCTTTCAGACTTATTTTCAGCAAAAAGGGATCATTTCTCAACGTTCTTGTCCCTATACCCCTCAACAAAATGGAGTCGCTGAGCGTAAGAATCGTCATCTCTTAGATGTTGTTCGTACTTTGCTGATTGATTCGTTTGTACCCTCTAAGTTCTGGGTAGAAGCCTTATCTACTGCTGTTTATTTGATCAATCGTTTGCCTACTGTCACTCTAAATTATGATTCTCCCTATCTTCGATTATTTGGCATATCTCCTGAGTATCAATCCTTCCATACTTTTGGGTGTGTTTGTTTTGTTCATCTGCCACCTATTGATCGTCACAAGCTCGCTGCCCAGTCTGTCACATGTGCTTTTATGGGATATAGTCCTACTCAGAAAGGATTTGTTTGTTATGATGCTCATGCAAACAAATTTCGGATCTCCCGGAATGTGATTTTCTTTGAAAATCAATATTTCTTTCAGTCTCAGGTTATTTCTGATCCTCCTATTACTCTTCTACCCGCTTTTGATGATGTACATTCTTCTATTGAGTGATTTAAACCAGGTATGGTGTACCATAGACGTCCTCCTTCAGCGCCTCTTCTAGACACTGATCCGTCATCTGATTCTACGCTTCCGATACCTCGGCGCTCCACCCGGGTTCCACATCCACCAGATAGGTATGGTTTTTCTCATACCTCGCTTACTGCCACTCTCGATACTGTTTCTGTTTCACACTCTTATACTCAGGCAGCCACCCAAGCATGTTGGCAGCAGGCCATGCAAGAAGAAATCCAAGCTCTTCAAGACAATCACACTTGGGATCTTGTGACTTGTCCCTCTGGTGTCAAACCTATTGGTTGTAAATGGGTATACTCAGTCAAGTTTCGGTCTGATGGCTCACTGGACCGATATAAGGCCCGTCTCGTGGCCCTTGGGAACCGACAGGAGTATGGTATTGATTATGAAGAGACATTTGCACCTGTTGCTAAAATGACTATTGTACGGACTATCTTGGCTCTTGCTGCGTCACAGGGGTGGTCTCTCCGGCAGATGGACGTGAAGAATGTTTTTCTACATAGGGATTTGAAGGAAGAAATTTATATGTCTCCACCTCCTGGCATGTTTACTACACCTTCCTCAGAGGTTTGTCGGCTACGCCGATCTTTGTATGGTTTGAAACAAGCTCCGCGTGCATGGTTTGATAAATTTCGCTCTACTTTGCTTGCTTTTCACTTTACTCAGAGTCAGTTTGATTCCTCTCTATTTCTTCGCTAGACTTCTGCAGGAATTGTATTGCTTCTAGTATATGTTGACGATATTGTGATTACTGGCTCTGATACTGAGTTACTTAAGCAATTACAACAGCACCTCAAGACCTCTTTTCACATGAAAGATCTTGGTCCCTTGCAGTACTTTCTTGGCCTTGAGGTCCAAATTACTCCGACTGGTACATTGTTACATCAGCACAAATACACAGAGGAAGTAATTTCATTAGCTGGTCTCCAATTGGGTAATTCTCTTCTTACTCCCTTGGAGGTAAATCTTAAACTTCGTCAGGAGGAAGGCGAGCTTCTATCAGATCCATCCTTGTATCGGCAACTGGTTGGGAGTTTGAACTACTTGACGATTGCTCGTCCTGACATTTCTTTTGCTGTGCAGCAGGTCAGTCAATTTATGCAGGCCCCTCGACACCTTCACCTTGCCGCTGTTCGCCGCATTATCCGATATCTGAAAGGCACCTCTCCACGCGGGTTGTTCTTTCCTAAGGAATCTTCCTTACAGTTAGTAGGATATAGTGACGCTGACTGGGCCGGATGTGCAGATACTCGTCGCTCTGTTACTGGTTGGTGCATGTTTTTAGGCAATGCACTCATTTCTTGGAAGAGTAAGAAGCAAGACAGAGTTTCCAAGTCCTCCACAGAGTCTGAACATCGTGCTATGTCTTCCGCCTGCTCTGAGATCACATGGCTTCGTGGGTTATTAGGTGAACTTGGTTTTCCTCAGCTTCATTCCACTCCTCTTCATGCTGATAATACCAGTGCTATTCAGATCACTGCTAATCCTGTCTTTCATGAGCGTACGAAACATATCGAAGTCGACTGTCATTCCATACGTGAATCCTTTGACAGACATGTGATTACACTTCCTCACATTTCCACCGAACATCAAACTGCGGACATCTTCACTAAAGCTCTTTCTCGGCACCGGCATCAATTCTTGGTTGACAAATTGATGCTTCTTGATCTACCAGCATCAATTTGAGGGGGGATGTTACGGGATTTGATTTGTGATGTTACGGGATTTGCTTTGTACTATTTTAGGGATGTTTTCCTTTATATTTAGATTGTATATAGCAGATAATCTCTATGTAAATAACGTTGGAAATACTTACCTTGTATAGCATTTAGGCGCTGGAAATCAGGCAATTACTATGTAACTCTCTTCTATATAATGAAAGCAAACCCTATGGAAAGGGTATTCAGACCAATTTGACACTGGGAACGGTGGAGAGGGATGGCTGGAGGCTGGACTTGGAGGGCTCGAGAAGATGCGCTGCTGCCGTCGTAGAGAGAGAGAGAGAGAAGACCCAAGGGGGGGTGAATAAAACCAAACGGCATTGTTTCAGACTTTAGTTTAATTTTTTTTCTACACGGCTTCTATGAAACGAAGTGAAACGGCATCATTTTACTTAAATATATATAATTATATCGGCGGTTCACCGAATCGAACGTAGTTCAAGCCAAGATTGAACCGGACTGGTGTCGGTTTCTTCAAATTCCCACCGCATCCCGATTGGTTCTCCACCGGTTCCTGACTCCGCTGGCCGGTTCCAATCAGTTCTGGCCGGTTCTATTGGTTCCTGTTCAACCCTAATTGTGGGAATGGTGACGGGTTGCTAGTTTCTTTATTGCTACAATTTGTACCTAAATAATTTTATACAAGTTTTGACAACGTCAGTGAAATGATTGAGATGTATCAAAGGACTTTCTATGTTGTCCTCTGGGGTTATGGGACAAAACCTTGTTGGTGGATTGAATGGTCAATTGTGTGAGGCTTTCCATTGTTCTAGACTCATCTCTCCTCTATAAACAATATGTATATAATTAGCAGAATTACATACTTTTTTTGTATCTTAAATAGATTAAAGTTCTCCTTACTAATATTCCTGATGGATAGATTTTTTTATATAAATGAAAATATCCTCTAGTAAATCCAGCAACGGAACTGTTGCAATTCTTGCCATGAACTGTTGCACCATGCCATGACTTTTATTTCAGCACAGAGATTGCGGAGTTAAGTCATTGGTAAATCCAGTTTATAGCTGATTGTTAAATATGAATTTGGGACTTCGAAACTTTGTCATACTCTATCTCGTTCTGTTTCCATTTATTTGTTTGTTCCTTTGTTGATTTTTTCTTTTAAAATAAGAAAAAACCTTAATTACATTTTTTGGGACACAATGTTCTCCCTCCCTCCCACTCCCTCCCTCTCTCTCTCTCTCTCTCTGTCTCTGTCTCTCTCTCTCTCTCTCTCACACACACACACACACACACACACATTAAGGTTCTATATCTTATGACCGGATGGAATTAAAAGTAATGGCATATTCAAAAGTGGGATCTGATTAATTTTGTTTTTATCAGGTCAACAGTGTTTTACATGATACCCCTGATTCCATTCCTTACATACTCTGTTTACTTTGCGGGTTTTCTTTCTCAATTTTTGATTGAGAGGATGGGTATGATGGGCGCTGTTCCTCCCCCTTTTGGTTAGCGTTTCTGAACTCCTATATTTTTCTTCACAGCTAATTATTTGTTGACCTTTCATTCCCAACAAACATGCTACTTTTGAAGTGTGTGCTGTGGCTACACTGTTTGTACTAAAACGATTACACCTTCCATTGTTTTGATTTACTGGAGAGTGCAGTTTTGTTTGCATTGCTTAATTTATTTTTAATGAAGAGCCTGCATCCCTGGAAATATTTCTGTGCGTGTACTATTAGTTTCCAAACTTTTTTTATGGCTGCACTACTCGGTGTGCACTTGGATAGATGTGGCAGTTAAAGTTAAGCAATCAGATGTTTCCACTTACTTGAAAAATGGATCTTGCCTTACAACTAATATTATTTTTATTGGGAGAAACTCTATCAACTAGTTGAATTATATCTTATTCACAACTGCTGCATTGCCCTGGTTGGGTGAATTTTATTCATACATTTTGATGAAAAATGTGTAAAATATATTTGTTGAAAGTTAAATATATCAATGTAAAGTTTGAACTCTGAAGTTTAGAACTTCTTATGAAGGCTTTAAATTGTCTTAAATAAGGCTGTTTAAAGGCAAATGTTTGAGCTGATGAGGAAAGATGAATTAATCATTTAATTGTGGGACAGATTTGCCTTTAATAAGTTGTTCTAACACTATGAATATTAATTGAGATGGAGCAAAGTGGAGAGTTAGGGTTCGAACTTAAGACTTTTGTTCAAATATCAAGTTAAATCATCAATTGTCCTTTAAGCTTAAGGGAATATATGACTTTAATCATTATTTTAAGAGTAATAATCATAGCGACCATAACCATATAAATCTTTGCAAAATTAATGGTAGTGGTAGTAGTAATGATTCTAATACCTATAAAAAAATTTAGCGACCACAATGAGATAAATAATAATGACAAGCAGACTCTTGATTATCACGATAGCAAAATTAATGGTACTGGTAGTAGTAATAGTAATCAAATATTTTTCTTTCAGGATATTTTCTTCCAGATATAATAGTGGCAGCATTAATTGGAGTTGCAACTGGTTTCTGTGTGGGCCCCCTAATACCTATATGCGGTCATTGGTTAGCAAGGTCATCAATTTTTCAATTTTTGCTGCATCTTAGTGTGCTTGCCTTGGCTGTGTCATCGCAATTCTTTCCATACAGCATGGATGCACCTAAGAGGGTTATCTTTCAGCATACCGTCCTTACCGCAGGTACTGAAGCTGCCAGTATTTTATTTTACTGAATGAAATAGTAAACACCGTAGTTTAATAAATTATTTCCAGAAAAGAGATTTTAAAAACTATTTCTTTGAAACATCATAGTTCAAACAAAAATATCATATTTTGAATGAACTAGAGAACATCATAGTTTTTTTTATTCCCTGAAACAGGCTTTTAAAAACTATTTCCAAAAATGGCTATCAAACAGGACTTTCAAGCTTTTTAATATCTGACAAGTTAGATACCCTTATACTTAGCTAGCATTACACTTTCAACCCCTCATGTTTACTGTTTCCACACCTCTTATGTTACTAGCAGTGGTCTCAGCTACCCCCCCCAAAAAAAAAAGAAAGAAAGAAAGGGAAACTCCTGATTGGTTATCTCATATAAAAAAACTTTTTTACTTTGGGATTGCAGATGGAAATCAGGTTCTGGACTGCACTTATGATTTTTCTGTACTGGATTCGAATTCTTTAGCATTTGTTTTCAACTATGCACCCGAAGTGGCAAATGAATTGCACATTGGTTCGGAGTTTTCTATTGAAACTGCAACATTGCCTCACCGGGAGACTTGGATGGTATGTGACTGTAAAGTTTTAAGCTAATCTGAAGTCGTGGGATGAATTAGATGGCCTTGTATGCCTTGCAAAGGCATGAGTTTTGGCCTTTTCCATTTCAAACATAGCTAATTTCTCAAATGGCAGTCCCCTAATCCCTGCACTCAAGCAATGTATTATGTATACCCGAATCAATAATGTAAAAAATTGATTCGAGATCTGAGCAATATTAGTATACTATCATGCAAAGGAAACTCTCTCTCAGATACCATATTTGTCAACCAAATGTTTTGTTGCAACAAATGGTCATGGGATTAAGCAAAAGCTACTTTTACTCCTTATTGATACTTAAACTGGTCTTCTTAACACGTGACTTCTGGCCAAAACAATAAAACAAAAGCACCTGGCACAAATATTGAGGTCTGCTATTCTTTGTTGAATTTAGCAATGTTGGTATATTCCCACCAAGGATAATTTCATAATATAAAGCAACTTTCAATATTTGCTTATATAATTTCAAGGTTTAGTTGACTCATGGGTGTTAACGAGTGAAATGAAAAAAATCAGAGGATCTGTTTCTTTTACAGGCGCTATTTCCAGTTTCTCTTTTGTGCTCAAGAAGCTTGAAGCTTCCTACAAAAAGTGACGATATCCTGAAGCAGTATTCATACTTCCCCCATTTGTCTATTCATAAGCCACATACAATATCTAGCGACGGATCTCGAAGGGTTTACTTGGAACTTTCTTTAGGGTAAGGCATTGAAATGTAGTGTTATCTACGAAGTTACATTGATCTGCATAAACATGTAGGAACATTTTCATGTGCTTCAGATTTACAATATCATAGTTGTGAGAACCTTTAAAAACAATGCCATAGTTAATATTGGAAGTCATAAAGTTTCATGTTTTTATAATAAATGTAGATTTTCCTGCACACAAAATCGCTTAATGCACATCTGTTGGACCTGTGAAGATTTTAAGAGCTATACTTTTTGTAGACTTTTGGCTGTTTGAACTTTGTATCCCTGTAATCTGGTATTCATCAGTGCAGAACTGATCATGTAATCTCTGAAGACTTCAAAAGTCAACACTCTTTGTAACACATGATTGGTACATGTATGTATGGTATGCACCCAAAAATAGGGGAAGAACCAAAGCATGCAACAAAGTGTCTTTTATGTATGACTTTGCTTATCAGGCAAAAAAGTTCAGCATAATTTTGTTATCACTAGAGTCAAAAAGTTATTCTTTCACATGATTGAAACATATGAAATGATACAAGTGAACAAAGTTAACTTTGGAAGTGGGCCTCCTCCTCCTCCTCCTCCTCCTCTTGCTTTCCCCTGGTTTGATGGGGCATTAACATGCAGTACATAGATAGATGCAAATGGTCCATTAGTTTGTTTAGAGATCATTGAAAACGCAGATTCCATGATGTCTCTGACCATGTTTTCAGTGTAAGGATTTAAACATCTTTATGGGTTGTCTTCTTTCAGTTCCTTAGAGGAGGTTTGGGTTGCAGTCCTCAACATTACTGGTCCTCTATCCAGTTGGTCATTTGCAGATAATATTCTTCCAGGTACGAAAATTCTCACCAGTTCCACCTGATTTTGGTCTAAAAGTAATTTCTCTTTTGTTATATAACTTTTGACCTCGTGAATCCGGTACAGCTCCTGAAACAGTCGATGGCGGTCCACCTTCATATATATGTCGACTTAGCGGAGCCACCCACGAGAATTGGACCTTTTGGTTAGAGGTAGAGTTTGGTCACTACTAATTGTTTATTTTTATCCCCATCTTCCTTGCATCCGTTTGCAAATCATGCTCAAACTTTTTGATCTTGGCAGGCTAGCAGTTCCGAGGATTTAAGGGTGGAAGTTGCTGTATTAGACCAAAAATTAGGTGATGCAGCAAAGAAGTTGAAAAGCCTTTTTCCGGACTGGGTGGATGTTACTGCTTATTCTAGCTTTATGTCCAGTTATATCTTTTAGTTCCACAACGGCAGTTCTGTTTTGCAGGCATTCAACAATTTTGTATGAGAATTGAATAAAATCAATCTCAGCTTTATAATTTGTCCCATTTTTTTTTTCTTCTTCTCTGGGTGTATATAACTGTGGACGGCTGCATCTCCATGAAATTGTATCCAATGGATCGATGAAGCATATTTCAAAGGTAGAATTCATC
>QEOT01008423.1:20280-36131 GCA_003123785.1 Pterocarya stenoptera | reverse complement strand
TTATAATTTGATCATGCTGCAGTCTAGTCCTAATTTACATGTGTATAATAGTCATGTTTTACAAGTATGCTCCTAATTTGCATGCGTTAATATTCTTGCGCAGATGAGTTAGTTTTATGTGTTCACCTTAGGCCATTCACTATTTTTTTGAAGCTCGATCTCTCTCTCCCGGATAAATTATATAATTAAGAAAAATTATGAATTAGAATAGAAGAGTTTGTCGTGCCTACGAATAAATATTTCATTCAAATAAAACAATTTTTTACTAGGGAGGGATAAACTCAGCTCTTGCAAACAAGAGTAATTATTCCATTTTTTGAGTATATAGAGAAACATAATATTTTCATATTCATTCTCAAAATTTTATTGGCATGTTATTTTCTTTATCCATAATTACTTCAAATAATTTCCTGAAAATAATAGGATATAATCAAAACTAGCTAGGCCTCCAAAAGCCCGGCCCAAGTCCAAATTGCCATTAGGTCACAGATGATTAGGGTTTCATACTTCACTTCACCCCCTATAAAAAGGATTCCGCCCTCCGTTTCCTCGCCTCCCTCTGTTTAGAGCAAACTAAGCAAGTCGAATCCTCAGCCGAGGCAGCAGCATCGTCACCATCCCCTTCAGCGGCCATGGTAACGAAACTTTTGTACCCTTTCTTCTCAACTTCATAGAAACGCAGTTCGTTCTCTGATCTTCGATTATCTGATAAAAAAAATTCTTTTTTTATTTGTTCTTTTCAGGTGAAGTATTCCAGAGAGCCCGACAACCCCACCAAGTGTAAGTATCCTTTTCATTTTATTTTTACGTAATCGGTCTCTTGGTTTTTCTCGTTAGCTACCAATTTATTTTCTTTGTTTGCTTCTTCCGTTTTTGGATTTGGTTTCAGCGTTTATAATTTCGGATCTAATAGTTTCCTTTTATGTTTATATTTAATGCAGCCTGCAAGGCCAGGGGTAAGGATCTTAGGGTTCATTTCAAGGTATGTTCTAAGCTCTGTCGCTGCCTTGTTAGAATATTCTTTTTGCAAGTTCAAGTCTTTAATTTTGTTGGATTGTATTTAAGATGTGGAGGTGTTGTTCTATTTCCTTTATTTACTGTTGCTTTGTTTGTAATACCTGATGATAAAAGCAGTGGCCTGTTGCCTATGTGAATGGGCCTCTCGTAAACGTCAGGGATATCATTCTCATTGTTATTGGGTGAACCTATGTTAGTTGTTTGTGACTGAAGGTTCAGTAAATGATGGGACATTTACTATTCGGTCGTTGTAGACTTTTGTATAATTTTTCACTGGAATACAAGTGAGCCGTGGTGTCTTTTAAGATTGCATTTAAAGACCCAGTGATACAAGCCAAGGTGTGGTCAGTTGCCTACAGGACAGCTCTTCTGTAGGCATCAGGTAACTCAGTCCAGTTCTCTAGTAAGCACGGTTCATTTCGAACTCATTGATTATCAATGTTTGACTTGTGTGGCATGCCAATATGTCTTGGATACAGTCTTATTTGTCTCCACTACCCGCCCAGCAAGTAAGGAAATAGTTTTGAGGAATAATTTTGGGTTTGTTATGAGTGAGAAAGCTTTTTAGTGACATACAGACACTCCAGCTTAGGTTCAGTTGCTGAAAAATTAGAAGGAACTAGAAAACCAGTGCAGCTAACTGATCACAACATATGCTACTTTGACAGGTGAGAGTAACTGGATTCTACTACTACTATCTAGAGATTATAGGGGTGGGTAACAAGCTCTATGTTCTCAGTAGATTTCTTAAAGCTCCCTCTTGTAACCACACGAGCTTTAACTTCCTAAGAGATCATCTGCACCGCCTTCTCCTCCTATTTCAGTTAATTATCAGCCTCAATGGAATTCGTGTGCCCCCAAATATGATTAGACACAGGCTCTCCATGCCAACCTGCATAAAGTAGCCCTCACTCTCTTGCTCTCTTAGGCTTTTAAATTCAATTCAGTTTTGTATCTAAAGCTGCCTCTGGCATTTGGACTAGGCTCCTTTGGTAGTACAGCCCTCTAAATTCTTCTGCTGAATCCACATTGAAAAGTTTTGGATTTGTTAATACTCTAAGTGATGTTGAGGAGTACTTTTGGTAGTAGTAAGAGAAATGTGGTGAGATTTTCAATTGTAAAGCTTCGGTGTTTTCTTGGGCACAAATTTTTGTGAAGGCTACAAAGGTGGTGAGATTTGGCAGATTTCAGGTCTATATCTTGTGATTTTTTTCCTCCATTTTTTGGAACCTGATTAAAAAAGCAGTGCCTTTTTGTATTTTGTGAAAAGGGTGCTCGTAAATTTCAGGAAAAATACTTGCATTGTTATTGGGTGAACCTCCGTAGTTGTTAGTGACTGAAGGTTCAGTAAATGATGCCACATATGTTTTAACAGCTTTTCTCTGCATGCCTATTTTTGGTCAATTAATGTAGTCTCTCTCCTTGTTCTGATTTTCTCTTTGAGCTGGTCCTTATAATTCTACTTCTTTTGTAATTGAGAATTGACTGGTCCTTATTTCCTTATATATTATTGTTTATGGATATTAAACTTAAAATGTGGTTTCTATCTATAGAACACAAGGGAGACAGCTTTTGCAATCAGAAAGTTGCCATTGGCCAAGGCTAAGAGGTATTTGGAGGATGTTCTGGTCCACAAACAAGCAATCCCCTTCCGACGCTTCTGTCGTGGTGTTGGACGGACTGCCCAAGCAAAGAATAGGCATTCAAATGGACAAGGGCGCTGGCCTGTGAAGTCTGCTAAATTCATCCTAGATTTGCTCAAGAATGCCGAGAGTAATGCTGAAGTATGTAACTTCTGGCCATTCCCTTTTTTATTGTTTCATTCATCCCCAATTCCTAACTGACTTGTGTAAAATCTTTCAGGTTAAGGGTTTGGATGTGGATTCTCTCTTCGTATCTCACGTCCAGGTGAACCAAGCTCAAAAGCAAAGGCGTCGCACCTACCGAGCTCATGGAAGGATCAATCGTATGTGCTGAAGACACGTTACGCAATAGTTTGTCTTTGTTTGTTTGTTATGATTGTTGATTTTGTATCCTTTTATTTTTCTTGGCAGCCTATATGTCATCACCCTGCCATATCGAGTTGATCTTGTCCGAAAAGGAAGAACCTGTTAAGAAAGAGGTAATTCTTCATTATTGCAGCAACAATTTTATCAGAAAAGTAAGAAATGTGGAGGATGAAACATTGGTAATTGTATTTTGGTTCTGTTTTTGCTTATTTACCATTGTTGATTTGTAGCCCGAGACCCAGTTGGCAACTAGCAAGTCTAAGAAGTCTCAAGCTCTACGCAGTGGTGCTTCATCTTGAGTGGCAGTTTTAGAACTGGCAATTGAAAAGAGTCCCCGCACGTTTTGCCTTTCGATGGGAGTGTTTTTTTATGCTGTTATGTAGTTGAATTGGGTCGCATTTGTCTTATTTCAAATTATCGTTAGTTCAATCTTCAGTGATATTTTTGTTGGATATTTTGGTTGGAAAGACTACTAATTCGTGAGTTCTATATACAAGTATTCTGAGATGCATAATGCCCAAAATTGCAATTATTGTTAGTCTGATTAACGTTAGAGTGGGCTGGATAAACAAAATCAAACTATCTTATCTCATTTTAAATAATTATTATAATTTTTTTAAAATAATAATATTATTAAAAATTATATTATAATAATATTTTATTTAATTTTTAATAAAGTATCTTATTGCAGAATTGGGACCTTAGGAGTTGGATGGTTTGGATTTAAAACAATTTTCAATTCATTTTATCTCATTATTTTTTTTTTAATTTTTACACAAAATATAATATTAAAAATAATATTTTATTTTACAATTTACAAGCTATTTCAACATATCTTGATTTTGGACCCGCTCCTTGATAATCATGATTTTACTACATCCTGAGTTAATTATCAAGGTGTGATGAACCTTTTACTCGGCTAATGTTTTCCTTTCTATTTTTTCTCGACCCGGTAGGAATAATTATTTTTTGAAGATCGGGTTTTTCACCTATTTGGGTTTTTACTCCTAGAATTCCTCAGGTGCTTCCCTTTCTTGAGGAAGAGTATTTATCTTTTTCGTCAAAACATTGTCCTCTGTTGCTCATTCTGACAATTTTCCTTTTAATGAGGTGGCAAGTATTTTCTTGTTAAATTATAGTTGTTATTGCACACAAAATTACGTTCCACTCTGAGATTACTGAAGATAATGAAAATTTGTTCAGTATGCAAGTCACTGAGCAAATTTCAAGTCACCTTGTAGAACGGAATTCCCCAAACAGATAAAAGACAGTAGAATCAAGTGCAAACTCAATTTTTAGAACAATAAAAACACAAAAAATATGAGAAAAGGAATAACACAGACAAGAATTACTGCGAGAAAGCTTTCCTTATCTTGCAAAATGGACTGGGAACGGAATTCCATGTGTATTGAAGTTTATTGATTCGAAATTTCTTTTCTGGATTTATCGGTATAGAGTATGTACAATTGTGTTTTAGCGACCAAAAATAATAATTTACAATCAAAATAATATCATACAACTTATTCACAAGATAAGATAATTCAATCTTATAATCTGGTAGCTTGATCACGATCTTCATCGTATTCTTCCTTTATTCTATATCCTTTGCCATCATAGAGAAGTAAAATGTAACAATGTTCAATCTCTATTCTATTATCCATGGTCTCAAGAACTTAATCTGTTGGAATAAAATGAGAGAGTGTAGAGGCCCATGAAGATGAAAGCCCGCTACGATAAAAATGAAGGGAGAAAGAGAGAGTCTGACAATGGATGAGACTTGATCAGACGTAAAAGAAAGATGAGACATAAAGCTGGAGGACAAGACATAAAGTTAGAGAAATAGACTTAAATAGAAAGATAAGCAATAAAGAAGGTGGCAAATTGATTCATTTTCAAGATTTGAGGATCGTTGGAGAGAAGTATTCAATCATGTTTATAGTAGATTTTATATCCAAGATTTGTGGACGTAGGCTTTACAACCGAATTACGTCGACACCGTTTTCTTTACTTCTATCATTTATTGTTTTATCTACTTTGAACTGTTGCAAGTTCAAAAATTTTGCATTGAAGTAGAAAATATTAATATTTTAATATGTATATTAGTTGAGTTGTAATATAGTTGGTAATGTATCATTGTCCTTTATAATTAAAGCCAGCCATGAACGAATGCCCAAAATACACTACTACCAAAACCATCCTTTGAGGCCAAAAAATGCATCAACAAAATCTAATCAAAATAGTTGAACTTTATCATTTCATAATATTTTAACATCACCTTCGTGTATATGAGCTGAAATGGCAAACTTTAATTGTACGAGAGGGAAGTGAAGAGTCGGAATTTACACACTCACTTTGTGTCCTGGAGAACACAATTTCTTTCCTTTTTTTTTGTTCGTTCTTCTTTTTTCCATTATCCAACAGCCATACGGAGTCACGGACCCCAAAAAGGTAACAAATTCCAAGTTCAACCTACCGTCCGATGACGATGGACAACTGTTCTCTTCTCCAAAACCGCAAACAAGCAAAATTATCATAGAATTATTGTAACACTGAAGATAAGAACGTTGCAATGAAAACAAACAAACAGTTCATATAAACATTCAAATTTGTAAGAAAAATTGTACAAACAAGTAACAGAAGAAGGCAGCCATATCTCTCTTGTTTCTTGCTTTAATTCTTACTCAATCAGTTAAGGTCAGCGTGAAAACGGTAGGGGTGGAGGCAGTCAAAGCCAATGGTCAAGGCTTTGAAGCACTCAGAACACGAGTCCCACATCGATTGCGGAGATAGATGAACGAGAGATATCTGTGTATAAGTAGGGGAAGCAGACCCAATTCTTAACCATCTTTGCGCTTGGGGCAATGACGCAGCTAGTGAGGTTCTAACCGAGGCGCGTCTATTGCTGGTTGAAAACTATTTCCAAACCCCCTCTTCGGCCTGGGTTCAACCTTGGCCGTCGAGAATTTCTGGAAGGGCTCCCCTAGGGGTAAAGCTCTACATTCCTAGTTCTTAAACGTTTTGGTCTAAACCTCTGATGCGCTCTTCTTGCGTTGGACTTGTTGGTTTGGTCTTTAGGCCTTTCGAAGCCCCATCCTTGGTTAAGTCAAGAATTAGAGAAAAATCGGTTCAACACTTTATCAGGCCCAGATATAGCCTGTCCACCCTAGTTTTTATTGTTTAATAACAAATTTATTATTCGTTTTAACGTTCTTTAAATGGTTTTCGATTTTGCCTGATATTTTTAAGTTAGATTTTCTATGCGGCACGTCCCCGTAGAAATGAGGGGTTCATTGAAAAAAAAAAAAATATGATGATCTAAATGATAAAATTGGAAATCTTGTGAGCAAAATGATAGCCTGATAAAATCTCAAAGGCTGATTATGGGTCGTACTTTTAACTCAAAACTCTTGTGCGTTTCTTTCTATCAAAGTCAAAGAAATATGCATGCCGACTTTTGTAAGAAATCGATTTTATTACAAATAATTTTAAAAAAATAAATTTAGAAATTGACGAGATTTGATATTATATGTGAGATTGTGAAGTTATTTTTATTATAGAATAGATCTAATGTATCAAATAAAATCATGTTAATTTCTAATTCGATAAGATGCTCTTGTCCAAACGCCGGGGCGGATTGGCCACCACGATCGTCCACCCTACCCCGCCCACTGCTCACCCACATGAAAAACATCAAAAAAATCTAAAACAACCAAAAAGAAATCCAAATCTAAGATAAATCTTCGCCAACCCACAACCATTTGTGCTTCAAAAAGTAGGGAAACAAAAATGGTGGAGGAGGAGAAGAAGAGGAAGAGGGCGCCGCTATGTCACACAGAGAGAGAGAGAGAGAGAATGAAGGTTAAGTTTTGAGTTAAAACTAACATTTTTTAAGAGAAAAATAGTCTTATTAATGAATTTTGTTAACATATACATGTGGGTTGGGTAGGATGGACGAACGGAGTTAACCTTGGGTGGGCTTGGCCCAGCAAAGGCCCCACCACCACCTCCCAACTTCGTGCGGGGCATCCCTGCACGTCCCCTGTTTGCAAATAGGGGCCCTGTCCCGGCCGAGAAGATACTAGACCCCAGCCTTATAAGCAAGGCTTTGGATATTGATTGGAGCCATTGTTACAACATCATCTAAATGCCTCGTAACATCTCCTAAATTACACACCTATTACATTAAATCAGAATCTTTTATATTTTTTTGTTGAGACCTTTTTGATATATATATATATATATATATGAATTTCATAATATATATAGATTCTCTTAATAAAAGGTATTTATATTAAAAAAAATTGAGAGAATCTTGTTCCACCCACCCATATCTCAAGAAAAAGAAAAAAATAATGATAAACATTAACTATTTTTTATAACTATTACAAGAGTTATCTTTTAAAATAGACTAATCTTTATAAAATAATGGTATTTTTATAATTATTTTCTAAATTATTTTATGAAATGTCTTTTGTTTAAAACATCTCTAAAATAAGTCATGTATTTATTATTAGAAAATATTTTTTTAATAAAAATTTTATAAAAATAAATTTATAAAATTAATGTAATTTGATATGATATGTTAAATTTATTTTATAATAAAAAAATTATAGTTATCAACTTATAAATTAACTTTTATAAAATTTCTTGATAAGCTAAGACCTCTCTCTCTTTTATCATTTTCGAATAAAAAACATCCAACGGCTGCTGTTTTCCTTTCACGAGAAGTACAGTAGAACTATAAGTAGCTTTTGGGCTGCGTTTCAGATTCTTTTCCATTCTTTGGATCTCGGACATTGTCTTTGCATTCTCAGTTCAGGTACACCCTCCATCACTCTCTATCTCTTTCTGATTGCTTAAAATTAGGGCGTTATTTTGGTCTAGTTCCCAATTTCAATACACCGATTCCATCAGCACCCATTTCTCATGCCTATTTGTGAGCATTGAGCTTTGACTTGTTATGTTTGGTTGATTGAAGATCGAAGAAAACTAACCAGATACTTGGGGTTTACTTTTTGTTTCGTACTCTTCTCCCTCCTTTAATTTTTTGTTCTTTGATCAATTGGGTTGATTATCTAGGGTTTTATATCAGATTCTAGGGTTTCTGGATTGTACGATTTTATTCAATATTTGATGACGTTTGTGGAGTTTGTTTAGATGGATTGGCAAGGGCAAAAGCTAGCGGAGCAGCTGATGCAGATATTGCTCTTGGCATTCGCGGTGGTGGCGTTCGCTACTGGCTATATATCGGGATCGTTCCAGATGATGGTCCTAATCTACGCTGGCGGTGTGGTTCTGACCACATTGGTGACGGTCCCCAATTGGCCTTTCTTCAATCGCCACCCTCTCAAGTGGTTGGACCCCAGCGAGGCTGACAAGCATCCGAAGCCGCAGGAGGCCGTGAGTGCCAAGAAGAAACCCGCTAAGAAGTAGGTCAGCTGTTTTCATCATAGTATTGGCATTTGGTAGGGTTGAAAGTCAATGCTTTGTTTGCCTTTTCTGAAATTGATTCGGTGTACTTGATTGCCCTAAATTTCGAAAATTTTAGACGATGGATAGAAAGAATTTTCTTGTGGTTTTTTATAATATAGCTCGTATTGTTATATTTACATGTGTATTTCCAATTGTTTCCAGAGGTTCCTTTCCTTTTTTATTTTTACAATGTGAAAGTGGAAGTCCATGCTGCCTTGATTTCCTCTTTGTCACAATCTTGAGAAAATTTTGAATTTGCTCAGTGTTGACATATTTCAACAAATTATTGCTCAACAATTGATTATCGCCACCGTGGTTGTTGAAATATATGATTTAGGGGCTCAGGGTATGGAAGTTGGAACTAGTGTCCAATTAGCCAAAAGTTCTTGTTCAGATGATACTTTCTCCATCCAAATGGAATGGAGGATAATTCATGGGTTTGAGACTTGGTACGTGCGTGCGTGTGTGACTTTGCTAATAGTCACCAATTGGGGAAAAAATTGGAGTGTTTTAACACTCTAAAAGCGAATGTATCCTCTTTTGAGCTTTTGGCTGCGATGAGATCATCAGTCATTCATTAAGATGGTACCCTGAATTCCTTTTCCTGTTTGAGAAAGCAGTAAAGGGTTATGTAAACACAATGATGAGTCAATGATAGATGATGATTGATGGCTCTGCTTTGATCTCTTTTCTAGCATTTGGATTTTGTTTTATGAACATCCATATAGTTACAGATTTTTTAAGTTTGTCCTAAGTTTATATGCTGGAACTTGGAAGCAATGTGATGGGCCGCTGCCCTTCTAAATTAGGACGCCATATGGTAAGTTCTTGCCTTAGGATTGATCGTGTGTTTAGAAGCATGATAACTTTTCTGTAGATTAATAACACTGGTCGTAGGCATGAGCACGAAGGCGTCTAGCCTTGGCTGCTGCTCCATTGAGAAGAGCAGTGGTCCACATTTGCCACTGGATGCACCATCGTACACCCAGTCAATAGACTCCAACCAGCACCTCTATATTTTTCAACACTGCCCTCACCAATTGCAGCAGCTCAATTCCTACTCAAGAAGCTTCCTAGCCGACAATAGAGCTTCTAGTGATGCACATTCGCCTGGGTGGTGCCGATGGTTTGGAATTTGAACAGAGAAGGTGAATCGGCTTGGTTGCAGATGTTGGATTTTCCTTATCCGGGAGCGAGGATTCCCAGTTGGGCATTTTATCCTTTACTGGTACGAGCAATGGAGGCATCGCGTTACATGACAAACCCGCAGACAAACTTTACAGGCTACTGCCTGCTTAAAATTCAGACCCAACGATCAATTACCCACCACCTGGAATGAAAAATTTACTTTTACCAAGTTCCTTTGGACCATATGACACAAGGCCTAATCTCCAAATGGGAGAATCAGGATTGAACCCTCCATCCCTGTATAAAAAAAATATATATTTTTGTTTTTCTTTTGGGTCTCTATTTGGAGGACTTTGGTCGATCGGTAAGGTACAGAGTTTGTGGACTTCTTACGGACTGCTATAACCCTCTCCACCGCACTCTGTTTTTTTTTTCCTTTTTCTTATGTCATCTCCTCATTTTTTCCGTAATCCCATTTTCCCATCTCTCTCTCACTGATCCCTCTCTACTCGAGATTCAGGTCGGACGAGGGGTTTATTTTTCATAGAGAGAAGCACGGACAGAAGAAGGTTGGGGCAGGGCTGGCTCAATGCTAAGGCCATAAAAATGAGGTTTTTTAATTTTTAAAAATAAATAATTTTAATATTTTTCAATACGTGCAAGATTTTATAATACTAAATTTAATATTGAATACAATATATATATTTTTATATTTTTAATAATTTTTTAAAGATCTTATTAAATTGAGCCATATTTACACTGAAGCCTATTTTTGTTATATTAAATATAAATTCAAGAAAATTTTGCCATCTTAATTTGTATTGAGCCACCTTAAACGGAGCTGCAAATCTTGAGTGGCGTGGTGTAAAAAAATAAAAAAATTGAAGCAGCTATTGTATATAATTTCTCCATAAAAGTTTATCCAGTAAAGGTTTCACTTGTCAACACGTGCCTGATGGCACGAGACCCAAGATCATGGATTGGACCTCTTCCCACAATGTTAAAAAAAAAAAAAAAATGTTCTAGTTAAGACGACCTCTTCATCACAGTTTGTCAGCAAAGTTTGAACGAAGATTAGACTAATAAAAGATGCATCTTTACGAGACCAATTCCCAAAGCAAACCTCATGAACTAATTTACATTATCTTCCACACCCAAAATAGAAGAAAATAAGTGACATGCAGCAAATCAAAGCAACCCCTTTCCTTATGATCTGCATCTGTCATACAGAATGTACAGCCTATACGCTACAGTATCACGAGATTGTCAATTTTGCGACCGATTCAAACTTCCTAATGTGTCGTTGTCCTTAGAATAGGAGTGACATTTTCTAATAAAACTAAAGATTTATATCCGCAATCTAGGTATCAAGTTTCAACCTCTATCCTCGAATGACTCATCTCCAACTCTGTACCAATTGAATAAGGTTGCAGTGGATTTGGACATTAGACTTTCGATCAATATACATACACACATATATATATATTAATTTTTTATGGAGGAGAAACGCATTTGTTTCTATGACAACACTTTTATATATATTTTTTTTAAAAAAAATGGTGAAAATGATGGTAGTTTATACAAAGGCACACGGCATCTATTTAGTTTATACATAATTTTTCTCGGTTGCATCAAAGTAGATAATGTAAGGAGATGAGCGGTGGCAATGTTAGTTGAAATATCTTGTTTAAGATGACAAATATTAAAAGGGGTTGTTCATAAAGGGACCATACATGAATAAGGTTGCCATTACTCGTGAAGACATGTCCTTCTTGTCCAAGTGTGCGTGTATATAAATATATATATATATATTCTTCACTCATAATTAGTTGAAAATACCTTTCGATTGAACCTATGTTGTATGCATGAGACACTAAAGATAGGAGAATTATTTAATATTTTTTAAAGTATGGATTATTTAGTATTTTTATTCTATAAAAAATGTTATATTATTTACGTGAAACTAATTTCTATTAACATGATGCGATATAATAGGATTGAATTATCACATGTCCAAACTCTAAAAATTCCTAATAATTAATATAAAATAGAAATGCCATTGATTTTGGGACATGGTCTGTTGCATAAGGAATGTAGTAGTTGTTTAGAAAATTAAAGATATATAATTGAAATAATCTTTGCATCAATTTACACACCACACACCATCACTTTTTTTTTATTTGTTTCTATTATTAAATGTTTATTATATGGATGATGAATAAAAAAATATAAATGTTTCAAGAAGACTAAAAAAAAATTAAAAAATAATTAAAAAAATAAAAAATAATTTGATGTATAGTGTATAAAATGATGCAAAGCAATGCTCTATATAATTTCCTTAGACAAATTCAACGCGTGCCACATATAAGAGTTTCGAGAAACCGGCCCCACCTTCTATTGAGCGTACTGCATACAGTACTTGACTTTTGATTGTTCACCAACCACATAAATATATATATATATATATATTTTTAAACAAGATAAACTTCATCCATTACTAAAGAAGTCTAGATGCATAAGAGTTTGAAACAAGTACATAAATTACATAATAATACAGAAATTACACAGGTGGATATTTAATGGAACTGAAGATGAGAGGGTGGTATTTGGATGAGTGGGATCTTTACCAACCATATATTCGATGCAACGTTTCTTTTTTTAAAAAAAAAAAAAAAAATCAAATTACATGAATGATTATTATGAAATAATGCTCTTATAAGGAAATCATTAATATAAACATGTAAAATAATTTAGTCACAAATAGATTGTAAATTATTTCATTTGACGTGTTTTAATATATTATATTATAAAATAAATTTAACTTATGATCTTTATGAATTGAATCTCATCAGATATTTTTTTTCGAGGCTGTAATAATATTCATTTATAAAACAGAGAGGTAAATCCAACGTCTCGTATTGCAGGAATCATCGACAACCATGGAAAGCAGATCCGAACACGTGCAGACTAGGCAAGTGAGAGTGTGGCTGAAAATTATTCTAATTTTGACTGTATCGATGATATTAATAACGAGGCGGCAGAAAATGTCGAAGTTGCGGCGTGTTGATCACCAAGTTTCCACGAAACAAAGAAAAAGACGTCAAAATCAGCCTGAAATGATCGAACTACGTATAATCGACGTCTACTGTGCTGATCACCATTAATTCAACGGAGAACTCTGGAGATTCTGGGTCTGTCAATCTAAACCAGAGGATTTTTATTTTTGTTTTGTTTTGTTCTTGGACACGAACACGATAGACACTGCAACGTGTGCCATCCATTTATGTTACTCTGTCCTCTTTTTTCTTGTTCTTGTGCAAGTTCTACACCTTGAGATATCCCGACACAAGCATAAAATCTGTTGTTGTCTGTCTTTACCGAAAGAGGTAAAAGATCATTGAAACGTTGAGCTTTCACAGTGACTCATGCTGCCACCACTTGTAATTTCAAAAATTTGCATTTTTATGTTGATATAAGTTGAATAGTAAATATTAGTATTTTATAGTTTCATTAAAATAGGTTTAATATTTTTAGGTTGATATAAGTTTAACTTTTTAAGTTAAAAGTAAGTTGAGATGGATTTAATATTTTATGAGAAATTGAAAAAGTAATAAGTCCTATCAATGATTTCAGATGGGTCCCTACAACCAAACACAACCGCTGCATTTGGGTGTGATTTCAGAATCCAGATGATTTGAATTGATCTGTAAATAATAATGAGTTAAGATGTTTGAATAAATTTTGTGGGTCCATTGAGATGTATTAGAATATATGAAATATGTTGAAATATGTTTTAACTTTTTATGAAAATGAAGAGTTCTAAAACCACAAAGGGATTACATAAAAATAATTACACAAATTGACGTGACTTTATGTGATTCGTCAGATCTGTTTTATAATAAAAGTAACTTTACAATCTGACAAACCACTTGAAGCTACATCATTTTGTGAGATTATTTTTATATAATCACTTTGTGGCTATAATATTTCTCTATCATAAATACTAGCTACATAAAACTATTTTAATTTATATCTTAACAATTTTTTTTTATGTCTTGTGGGTGAGGTTTTCTTTCAATAAATAGGTCCAAAAACAACAAAATATTTCTAAATTTTGGTACCCACTTGTTTAGGGGATATGGCAGGGGTGGAGCCAAACAAACATCCTTATAACTTCTTATTTATTTCTATTTGATCAAAATTGTTGGAGTGCAATGCCCATCTGAGCTTCTATAGAATTGTATATATACTCCAAATCCGAGTACTTGAAATATTTAAAAAAAAATGTTTAAGGTATGTACAATATAATTAACGTCATGTTTCTATCACATCGATCATAAAAATAAATATTAATTAGCATGATCTCTATCACATTAAACGTGTTGCTTTGGTGTTACAAATTAAATTTTAGTCATTTTCTTTGTTATAATTCCCTAGCGTTCTTTGTTATATATAAATATATATATATATTTATATAATTAATGAGAGCTCTTGAATAACCAGACGAGATGAGGCTGGCCTCATCATAACTTCCATTATTTTTTTCCTTAATGAGTCATCAAAACTTATCTAATTAGACTAGGTTTGGATAGCAAGAGTCACTCATATCATCTTATCTTATCTTATCTCAATATCTAAGAATTATAAATACAAATACTTTGTAATTTTAAATCTTTAATATTTTATTTAATCATTATAATTTTTCTAAACTTTAAAATAAAATACCAAAAACAATTCAAATTTTTTAAATTTCAAAAAAAAAAATTATATTAAAAAATTATATTTTAACAATATTATAACTTTATAATATTTTTATTTAGTTTTTTCTCTATTTTTTTTCTAAAATTTCATAAAATATCTCAATTTAAACCATTTTACAACTATTCAGAAATCATTTCATTACTATTAACAGATTATCTCATTTTATCTCACTGTCCAAACGATTGTCCTTGTCTTTGGTTTATAATTTGGCAATTTTGTATTTTTATCAAAGTAAATTGTCTCTAAACATTTTCCATTAAATAAATAATAATAATTTAATTTTCTGAATTAAATGGTATGCACAAAATTAAATATGATTCACTTTGTCCGAAAATATCACGCGAAAAACATTGCATATTTTAAGATCAAATCTATTTCTTTCTTGGAAATTCACACAGAAGATCAACGGCAAAGTAGCGTGATGACAAAAAATAGTAGTGAATCGGACAGTACAAAACGTGCCACACAGAGACCACTCTGTCTGATAAATTAGACCGAAACTGGAATTATACCTCAACATTATCCAGTTTCGGTCTAATTTTGAGACAGAAAAATATCGTAAAAAGCAAACAAAGGAATTACAATCTCCCTGTATTTCAGGAACACGAGTGCTGGTCTCTTTCCTTGCTGGTTCGAGAGGGATTATCTCAAACTTTTATTTTTTTTATTTTTAATTTCTCTGGAGTGGTCGCTCTCTGTCAATTCTATCCTCCTATTGCTATTCTGAGTCCTATAAATTCCCATCTAACGCTCGCGACGGCCTCATCTATCCCCCACCCGCCTGTGTATCCTCCCGATTCCAACGCTCTCCCTTGATTTCTTTTATCTTCTTTCTTTCTGGTAAGTGTCGTTAACTCGTTTCCTCTTCTCTCTGTCTTTGATTTATTTGACCTCTGTTCTATATTTTGATCTCAAACCCACCGACATTTGTTCGCCGGATTCAGATGCTTCTTTTACTTTTTTCATTTGTTTGGTTTGTTTTCCATATTTTCTATTGGATCGGATTGGTTTCAATATATATATTTTAATATTAGATCTTGTATTTGTTTGCTTGTTCTCCCCTGTACTTGTGGTTCTGGCAAGAATTTATCATGAAGTTTGTATTTTTTTCTTGTTTTGTGCTTGTATGCAAGTGCAAAACATCTCATTTGCTATTTTAGTTCCCATGCGCTTAAAGTTGCTTAAATGCGCAAAAACTTAAAACGACTTTTTCTTTTCCCTGCACCCTCTCTATCATCCTTCACTTAAACTTATTTGTATGTTTTTTCTCTCTTATCAACTACTTGCAGACACCTATGTTGTTCTGCTTTAATTCTTCGAATTTATCTTCTGTTTCATTTTTTCATTCTACAAGCAATCGATTGGCCTCGGATCCGGTTATTTATGCTTTTGTTCTGTTATTTTTGGGCTATAATGTTAGATTTGATCTACGTTATACTTTTTCAACTGGAAAAAAAAAAAAAA
>QEOT01008423.1:0-14327 GCA_003123785.1 Pterocarya stenoptera | reverse complement strand
AAAAAAAAAAAAAATAGTAGTAGAAACCTTTTCATTTGGGACTCTTCATTGATTGGAAAGATTTGAAATTGTTGTCTTAAATTTAAATGCTAAGTTTAAATGTGTAACGATTGGAGGAATATATATGCTAATATATTTAGTTAGTTGTGATATATTCCTTTCATTGAGTAGATAGACTGAAGATCATTATACAATAAAAGAGAACAAAAATCCTGAGTTGGTAATATAATTGAAGGAACCCCCAACAAAAAAAGGAACATCTTAGACGACTGAATTGCTTTTATGTTCGTAGAAGAGACGCATGTGGCTCTTTGATACCAACTACCTTATCCTTTTATGGATATGTATTTGTCCAGATTTAGACATATTTAGTCACTTGATTGTTCTATATCAATATCTATAACCATGGATGACAAAACCTAGAATGAAAGGTAGACTTCCAAATTTCTTTATACGGCATCCAGTTAATAATGCAGCCTCTATTTTGTATGAACTATGAAGTGTTACCGTGTGTGTGTTTCGTTTTCATTCTTGGGTGGAGAGATGCGTGGTGGGGAGTCGAGCTCTCACTGAAGAGAGGAATCCAAGCTACAGCCAATAGCCACGAGACTAACCAGAACAAAAGTTCATTGAACCTTGGATGACACCATGACCAGAGTTATGGGACACACACATAGTTTATTGCTTCGAAACACTGTAACATTAACTATTTAAAAAAAAAAAGGTTACTCTTTACACCCTCATCTAACTATAACCATTAAAAGATTGACGTTCGGTCTTGATTTGTCGAATTATAATGGAAGATGTAAAGTATCAATTTTTTGTAGTTTTGAGTGTGCAATGAATTACCAGAACTAATTTGTGGAGAAAAATTTAAGAAGTCCACAATTAAAAGGAGCAAAAGGTAACTATCTGGGTTTGAAACGACAATTGCCTACACTTGAAACAATTAGGAGGATAATCTGAGGAGCATATCATTATTTAACAACCACAAATCAAATACATACCGATAGAAGATTTGATTTATTATAAAAAAATAAAAATAAAAAACAAAAACAAAAAAAAAATCATACACGTCTTCCAATGTTGGAGTGTTATACACTGGCAAAGATGAAGTCATAAGCCTGATGATGATGCCACGACAACTCAAGTATGGAAGATCTCTACCGATCATCAAGTAATCGGATTCGTTAGAATACATAAACCATGCTCAGTCCATATGCTAATAGCTACGTTAGTTCATTATCAAATAAAGCATATCCATTTGGATCGGAAAGCCAATTACAAGAGTCTTTACCAAACTTCCTAGCTCCTCACGCTCTCACCTCTCGTTATATACAAACCCCACCAGCTTTGTTCAGCATTCAGTACAGTAGTATCTTTTCTAGTATGGATTGGAAAGGCAAACAAGGTGATGGAATGAGAACAATAAGCTTTCGATATGAAAACTACACTAACAGAAGGGCGTTCTTGAGAAGTTATCCTCTTCAATGGGAAGTGCATGATGAATCCAACGGACATATGGCGAGGGTCACTGATCAGCACAATCAAGAGAGACCCATGAAGAAGATTATCCAAGATGAAAAGTACAAGAAAGAAGATGTGCAGAAGTTTGTTGATGGGCACAATCAAAGGAGGCCACTGAAGAAGATTATCCAAGATGACAAATATAACAAAGAGGGTCAGGGGAAGGTTGTCGATGGGCGGAATCAAAGGAGACCCATGAAGAAGATCATCCTCACTGTTTTGCACTGGGGTGGAGACAAAGTTTTGTTCTTTAGGAGATTCAAACATAAGCTAGCACTTTATGCCATTGCATGTGTCCCTGCTGGCCTTAAGACCCCCAACGCCCTACTTTCAGCTTGATCTCCTCCTTTTTCTTCCCATCTTCTTCCAACATATATGGGTTGCTATCGTACAAAAAGGCATTGCCAATAAATGTTTCATATAAATGTTTCATGTGGTATTCAAGTTGGATTTCCAACCTAACAGGCCTGTTTCAAAAAAATATGATAATGCAACAAAAGGCTCTGCCTCGGCATGTGATACTTGTTCTATCATAACCATGACCATGACAGGAATTGTTACAACTAATGATGGAATATAGGCAATGAATGGTTACATCATCAATAAAAAATTTTGAAAAAAATCAAGAGAACGATGAAAAAAACAATGCCAACTAGGTGAAACAGTATTCTCATCACACAAATCCTTTGGTATCAAATTTGGATAGATTTTCCATATGAAAAAAGTAAAAGAAAACACAGATGAAGCTTACATCTGAATACAACAAGATGTAGCTCAGAAGAAGATGATTGACACACCCATGGTAAAGCATCCAGCAGCCACCCATGGGCTCAAGCGCTCACCTAATTCAGAAAACCAGACAAGGAATGGTTAGCCTCTCAGATTCCAAAGCAAGAAGAGCAAGGAATTAGAAGTTCAGGCGTTCTAAATGCAAGTGCTAATTCACTTTCAATTCCTCTGATTGCATGTCTAAAAGTTCAAATGTCAGAGAGGCTGGACATCAATCAATGGGCAATCTGAAGTTCTGCAGACCCTTTGGTAATAATACTACAAGTTGTCTTGCAAAGTTTTAAATCAATCGCTTCCCTTTGTAAATAAATGGATTCTAGACTGATTAGCCAAATCCACATCTCTCTTTACCTCTGTGCTTAAAATTCAAGTAATTCAAAATAAATGGGTAGTAGGCCAAGAGATGTCATATCAAGGAATTGTAGGGCTTTTCTTTGGTGGGGATTACATCTGAGGGCATCACTAGAAGAAACATTGCTTTTGGAATTTTTTTTTATCTACGTTTACCTTGATAGCAACCCAAGGGTAGCTTCCCAGGTCTCCAAAGTCAACAATCATAATTTATAAATTATCAACTACACCATCCAAAAGAAAAAAAAAAATGAAAAGCAAGAAGTCCCCAAGAAGAGAAATCAAAAGAATGAAGTTAAACAGGAAAACATGGACTACTGTGGATAGATGATGGTAAAACATCTAAATAAAGGCCCACCTATTCTAGCTGCCTTCCAAAAGAAACCACGAAACCTGTCAGATAAGCATATTTTAGTCATTAGGACCAATTGTAATCCTTAAAGACAATCAACTATCGACCCAAAAAAAATGGATAACTGTGCCAATCAATCTTTTAATAATACAAAACTGTGCTTAACATGGATAAGTCAAATAGATAATAGGCTCGACATAAAAACGTTTGGAAAGAAAAAACAATGAAAATTGACATTAAAAAGACAACTATTAATTGAGCTCAGACAATTTGAAGTAACCAGCCTTAATTAGAGCTAGAATGGGGGGATGGAGGGAGACAACGTCTAATCTGTCTACGAAACATCTCTGCAGGTTGTCTAGCGACCATCACAACAGACAACTCTGATAAAATGTCACTCTATAAAAGAACATATTTGTCATCTTCAGAAAATGTGTTTATAAGCCATTCAGAGAATTATGAAAACAATACAAGATGGTACAGATTGACATTGTCATATCATCTACAACCAGGGTCTAAAATGTTCTCCACAAGAGTCAAAAGGACCTCATCCATCAAGGTACTATGTGTGGAGCTAAAAGAACTCAGCGTAGGGTAGCCTGGCTCTAAGAAAATGTTCTAAGTAGTGAGTATACGCAGTTGGTTTCCATTGTAGGGTCCTGGATCGGGTTATGGTACAGAAAAATTCTTCAGTGTGACATGAGGTACGCCCATTTTGCCATTCAAAGTAAGCTCTCTGACTATTCTTTTTGTTGAATGTTGAGCTTAGTTGGGAAGTTAACCCCTTAACTATATAACAGGATTACTAGAAGCCTAGAATAGAAATCATGTTTACTGCAAAAGCTTCAAAGATGCTATCAAATCACTCTCCCATGAATTTCTGTGACATTATCACCCTCACAGAAGACATTACGAATCTTGCTAGAGAAGAAGAAGAATGGTAGAGTATGAATCAGTGCAACAGTCTCAAAATAAAAAAACTATAATAATGATCTATTGATCATACACAACAATCAGGGAAACAAAATCTCAATAAGAATAACAGAGAGAACATACCCCGTTCTCTGTTCAAGGATTGCTGGAAAATGCATCTTCAAATAAGTACAGGCGCAGATTCCCAGCAGCACTACTGTTAAAAACGCATGGAAGTTGAAGAGTGCAGACTGGAAACGAGCAATAAAAATGTCAATACTACATCAATTTCAAAACTAAATCGGAGGAACAATTCAACAACTAAACTCAAAATGGCTTTACCATCTCAGGCTGTCCTTAAACTCGAAAAATTATTTCCTTCCTCCACACTACAAAAATAATAATAAGATATAATAAGTGCAAGAGGTCACACAAGCTGACACACATGAGCAAACACACGAATACCGAGCAGCAGAAGTGATGCCTCAGGAGCCTCATGGTGCTAACTAAATACCTAACGTCCATGACACGAGATCAAGTAATTCATGAATTTACTAACTTTTAACCAAATCTATGCATTGAACTTAGGCAGACTAAGTATCTTTTATTCCTTTTGATTGCTTTTCTGATTGGAAACAGAGACAGTAACTTTTACCTCTAATGCCATGTCCAAATAGTGATATGATTTTAAGTATTAAGCTTGAAGTAACGTTCTTTTCTTCATTTATAAAAAGGTTTACTAATCAATACTAAGCTCCAACTTTCCCACGATCCCAATAGAGGGTAAAAACTAAAAACCGTGACTTATTAAACGAAAAAACAACTAAAAATCCTAACAAAAATACTTTCTCATGCCGCATCTTATCTATATGAGTAATAAAAAATTCAGGAACCAAACAGGACGATTCAAACCCAAACCCTGATTTGAATTTCTTAGTGTCAGTCACACAACACCTCATTATCACAAACAAAATTAATAAAACAAGCGAAAGGGGGAAAACTTTACCTTACACGGAAAGACGAGAAAGGAAACAAAAGGGCGCGCCTGAGATCAACGGATCCAAGAATTACCGGAGCTCAGCGGCAGAGAGTGGAAGGCCTTACCAAATGACGAGCAGTACTTTTTCAAGTGGTAATGAGAAGAAAAAGAAAAACTGAAAAAGGGTTGCTCCGATAAATAAATCTGCTACGGTGCGTCACGCAGCAAGTGGAGGAGCGCCACGTCATGCGTTTCGGTAACTTTGGTCGTTGGACGTAGGGTGGGTGGCGGGGGACGACCCCGCTGGCTCATGCGGGGGAGGGGCGGTAGGGCCCACAGCGGAAATGGGTGCGGGACGGGCAGCCCTGCCTGGCTGGGCCGAGGCCCAACGCAATATATATAATTTTGATAATGAAATTATTATTATTTTTAATCAATACGACGTCATTTTAAAAGTTTAATTTAGGATATGTTTGGAGGATGAGATGAGAATTTTGTGTTTTGTTTTAAAGTTTAAAATATTATTTTTTAGTTTTAAGATTTGAAAAAATTGAATTAGAATTTAAAAAAGTTATATTGGGATTTGAAAAAGTTAAATTATTTATTATATTTTGTATGAGAATTTGAAAAAGTATAAAGATGAGATGAGATGAAGATGAAAATTTTAGATGAAACATGTTTTCCAAACATAATCTTAACCATATCCCTCGAGTCTCTTCCCAGTTCCACCCCCTCCTCCGAGTGGCTCACTGGCTCTCAACCTCATCGTGACGCCATCTCTCTTTTGATCCTCGCCATGACGTCATCTCTCCCTCTCAGACTCTCTCCCTCACTCTCAATTCCTCTTTGAGTCTAAGATTGATCTCTCTCTTTCTCATTATTTGATTGTGGAATTGTTGTGTTCTTGTATATTTGTTGTGATTGTAGATTTTTTTTATTGTATTTCACCATATTTTTTGTGAATTTTGTGCACAATGGCCTGTGAGTGAATGGTGGATGGGGGCGGGGGAGCAAGGGTTCACCCCATCATCCCCGTTGTGCGGGAATGGATTCTAGAGAAAGAAACCCCATCCTACGCCCATGCGAAAAGGGGGCAGGAAGGGGCACTCCTAGTTGGACAGGTAAAACTTAAAAAATTGACAAGTGATAACCTTTGTGTAACAATAAAGAGCAATGCTATACACGGAAGCTATTGTAGTGGTGCATATTTTGTACTCACTACGTGGCTTCTTCTTCTTTTTTTTTCTTTCTTTTTTTTAAAAAAAAAAAATTTCATCACTATCCTCACTGCTCTCGTCTCTCTCACCTATTCTCTCTCTCATCACTCACTCTCACTCACTCACTCACTCACTCTCTCTCTCTCTCTCCGCTCTCTTTGCAACTCTCTCTCTCATCACTCACAACTCTCTCTCTCTCTTCTCGCAACTCGCTCTCTCTCTCATCTCTCTGCAACTCTCTCTCATCACTTGATTATTTTAACAATAAAAGAGACCACTATTTGGCAATAACCACTAGTAAAATGACCAATTTCTCCTTGCAACAAAACACACGTGTCTCTCAGATTTCACCATTCGAATCTTCCCTACAGACCTCCTCTCCCTATCCCCAGCCTGCGTTCTTTCTGTCTGCACTCTCCCCCCACCCCCACCCCCTCGTCTCGCCTATCCTGCCCACCCAACCCCCACGTCTTTCACATCAGAGGAGGATGATGAAGTTAAGGTGGAGGAGTTCAACATTGAGCAAGGAGTAAATTTCATTACCCTCCTCTGATGCGAAATGATTATCGACTCAACTACCCAAGATTGAACTACCCAAAAAGCTGGCATAACCCAAGCGAAGGAGCCCTCAATGCATCAAACCCGTTTTCCATCTTCACCCGTCGGATGCTCACAAATTCCAACTGTATCGCACCACCTCCACTTTCCCTTACTCCAATCCACAAAACCCTAGACCTAATGGGTGGTTCACCTTCTTTCGCCAGTTTTCATTCACTCGGCACCCACCAAAATCGGACCCAAATGACCCCATCCACACTCATTAAGAAAGATAGTGTTGTGGTTTGTTCTCAAATATGGTTGGAGAATTTCCGTGAACCCAACAAGTTAGTTACCAATTTCAGTTCTTATTTATGCCGGTTCGAGTTGTGGGTTTTGGCTTACCTGAAGGTTTGCGCCAACGAGACTGGGGCGTATATGACTTGAGGTTCGATTGAAAGGCCAGCCCTCGTGGACCTTTTGATGCTGCGAAATGCGGTGCTTGATGATAGGTTTAGGTGGGTGGCACTGTAACAGAGGAACATTGCTCGGTGTAGCTGGACAGAGAGACGACGTCGACAGTGGCAGTGGGCAGAGGTAGGTGACGCGATGCGGGCGAGGGAGGAGGTTTTCGCGGGACAAATTTGAATTGGGGAAGAAAACACTACCGACCAACAAAATACACGTTTTGCATTTAAAAAACAAATAGCAACCACGCAAGGTGTGTAATGTTTGTACTGCTATAGTAACTACTCCCTAGTTTTACTCAAAAGAGAAGTGCCATGAAAATTGACATCTATAAAATTATAAAACATATAAAATAAATATTAAGGTGTCATGTCAAATTATATTATTGTATAAATTTATTCTTAAAACATTCTTGTACTACAGATCTAGTATTTTAAATATTGTATTGTGTAAAATATAAAAATATTTGAAATTTTTTAACTTTACATTCTGTATAAGTTACTTAAAATATGTCTCGTTAAGATATACTGATGACTATAAAATTTAAAATAATAAATACAATTGCTCAAACTATGTTGGTAATTATATTTCTAATAAAAGTGATTAAATTTGTAGGTAAAATGATTAAAAAACTTCATATTATATGCTAATTGGATCCTATACTTTCAAATGAAATGAAGATGGTGGTTACATAATCTCATATGAAATGAAGGAGATTATTAGCTTATCAAGCACCTTAGAGGAGATCGAGATGGGTAAATAAATAGAATGAGCCAATAATAAAATTATCGTAAATATTTACCATTATGATTTGTTTTCCAAGTCTAAATATTTAAATAAAAGATTATGAAGAGAATATAATAACGTGGATTGCTTGTTTCGAAAATTATATATGTAATAAATTATTATTGTTATTATTATTCAACCTTTGCAAACTAACATTCTTAGACTACTTATAAAAAAAAAAAAACATTCTTAGACTGCGTTTGGTTGGCAAACTTGTCTCAATCCATTTTAAAACATTTATTGATAAGACTTATTACTTTAACTTTTTATAAAAAGTTAAACTCATATTAACCTACTTTATACATTTAAATACAAATCTCAGCATATTTACATTTAAACACATTTCAATATGATCTATAAAATACTATTATTCACAGATCAACTCAAATCATCTGAAATCACATCAAGATTCAAACGCAACCTTAATGTCTTATATATGAAGTGTGAATAAGAAATTTAATATAGTAAACGGGATACGTAGCAAAATTATGAATTTTACCACAATTTTGATAAAACTCACTTGATAATGGAACGGATTAAGAATTTTTTACAATTATTTATTTAGAAGAAAATATTGTTCAATTATGAAATATAGACATAGTAAAGAGAAGTGCTATAGTTATAAAAAAATTTCATAAAAATAAACTCATGAACTGACATGCATTTATGTAATACGCAATATTTATTTTACAATACAGTTCACGTCAATTTTATGAATTAATTTTGGGGGTTGCTAGAAATACAAAGGAATCTCACAAAGAATTTTCCACACACTGATGTGGTAAACTATCATTAGTGCCACGTCTACTACCCCCTCCTTTTTTTTTTTCTCTTTTTTTAAAAAATTCTTTTCGTTCTCCCTCTCCATTGCCTCACCCCTATCCTCCTCCCTTTTTCCCTCTCTTTCTCCACCCTCCCCGTACTCGCCATGTTGGTCAGGGACCACCTCAGGATCGGCAGACGTCGCCGACATGGGAGCTCGTGACCACCTCTCAACCAAGCAAAGGTTTCGGCCTAGATTGGGATGCACCAATCACTTTTCACGACGACACCATATTTGCTTTATTAGACTGCTCAATCTCTTCCTCCCCGATATATACATTGGATGGCCTATATGCTAACGCAAACAACTCCAAAGTCCTTCTCTGTGATAACGAGGGTACACCCATTTGCAGTGTTTTATACTCTTGTAGGCCTATTATTACCATTAATCTCCCAATCTCTACTTGATGCAGTTACACTCTGATGGATCTTGGGCTGGCATTTGAAATGGATTTAAAGAAGTTGCAATGCACTTCATATTCTGGGTTTTTCCGGCAGCTTCTATCGGCCCGGGGAGGGCGGAGAAAGAGAGGGAAAGGAAAAGGGAGGGGAGGGGAGGGGTGTGGGGGAGACGTGGCACACTCAGTGTTACATCAGTGTGTGTGATCCCTTTGTGTCTATAATGTTTTTCATTAATTTTTATAAAATTCCTTTATAATTAAATAAATCTCACAACATTTAAGGTTTCCACGAATAATGTTGGCCTCAACGTTAAATATGGTGGGATCTAGGTTTCTAAACATTGTAAGTTTACAACTATCTCTTCTTAATTACAAAAGAAAATATTATTTGGCACGAATAATAATGGATAATTGATATTGATACCAATGAGTCAATGGGCATGCATAAGGTCTGGATCACTTGCTTCACGTTCCGATCTTGCCAATATTTTCCGACACATTTTTCATTCGAGGCCGAACCTCGGGGTCTGCCTCTGTGCAAGCGTGCGCCACATGGAACAGTGCAAGCACCTCTTTAGTGGCATGAACTGCTTGAAGCAACATTGGGTCTACCATGTCTGAAAGCGGCTTTGCTTCTTCGAATCCCTTCCTCGACAACCTTACCAAATCCGGAACTTCCACTGAAGTCGAACTGGTAGGAGAAATCTCTGCCGACTTCCCGGTAAGTAGTTCCAGCAACACAACTCCAAAAGAATACACGTCCCATTTCTGGGTGGGTCTGTTGCCGGGGATGCGTGCCTCGGGGGCTCTGTAGCTGTGGACACGCTCGGTTTGGACGGACTTCAGGTAAGGCAGAGCACCGCCGATGAAGCCACCCGATGAAGAGGGATTGTTGATGCCGGCGACGCTGATCAATCGGTTGAGGCCAAAATCAGAAATGTAGGATTGGAATTCGTTGTCGAGGAGGATGTTAGATGGTTTGATGTTACCATGCACAAACTTTCTTGGACTGCATTCATGGAGGTAGGCCAAGCCCCGGGCTGCTCCCATCGCAATATTCAGCCTGGTAGACCATGACAGGCTCGTTGAAGGCTTACCATTTCTCCCTAGAACAACACAAATTTTATTATGCAAGCAAGCAAACAAACAAAGGTGCCAGAGGCCAAAAGGCATAGGATTTGAAGAATTTGAAATGACAGGCTCCGACACTCACCGCGAAGAGCAGAGGCCAGGTTGCCATTGGAGATGAAATCGCTTATTAGAAGCTTCTCGTCGGGAGCCCAATAATAAGCTCTCAACCTCACAATGTTGGGGTGCTTGATTTTCCCAATGGCCTGTACCTCCGCCACAAACTCCTTGTACCTCTGCTGGTCGCCTCCCTCTCCCAGCCTCCGCACCGCGACTGGGATCCCATTCCCCAGCACCACCTTGTATACTATCCCAAACCCGCTCTTCCCGAGCACGTACGCCGACGCCCTCAACAGCTCGTCTAGCTCGAACGTGAACCTTTTGTCAATCGCTACCAGCTCTCCTCCTTCCCCTCCTTTCCCTCCCTCTACTTTCTCTCCGTCCTCCATTTCAGAATCCTCGTTTTTGAAGCCTTTGGCACAGACGCAAGTACAAACACATAACCGCGTTTTCTGGTTTCCTCCGAGTTTGCTTTTCCCTGTGCAGCTACAACCATTTGAGTTGCCTTTCTTTTTCCAGTATACGAAAACGATTACTACGCCGAGGATTGCAACTCCAGCTGCGTCAGCTAAGGATACCAGTATGATCAAACCGGGTCTTAGACCTTTTCTTGTTCTATTTTCAGCTTTCGGGGCCCATTTTGGACTCTCAGCCTCGGAATCGCGACACGTTTTTTGCAGAGGAAACCCACAGAGCAGAGGATTATTGAGGAACGCGGTGGGTCCCTGGTTCGCGAACGACCCCGTTTGAGGTATTTCGCCGCTGAAATTATTGTTTCGGAGATCGAAACTCACTGTCACAGCTAAATTCCCAAGCGATTCTGGGATTTTGCCCGACAGATGATTGACCGAGAGATTCAGCGTGCCGGAGAGAGAGCTAAGATTGCCGATATCTTCCGGAATCGATCCGTTGAGATCGTTCTCCGAGAGATCGATTTGGACCAGATACCGCATTTCCGTCCAAACTCCCTTCGGAATCTCTCCAGAGAACTTATTCCTCGCGAGAATCAGCCGCTGCAACTGCTTGCAACTCTTTAGATCATTGGGGATTGGTCCAGAGAGGGAATTGTTTGAAAGATCGAGGTTTTGGAGCCCGGGGAGGTTGCAGATAGACGGTGGAAGGGAACCGGAGAGATTGTTACCGTAAAGGAAGATACTGTACAGCGAGGTGGCGTTGAAGAGCTGGGAAGGTAAGGAGCCGTAGAAGTTGTTGTTGTGGAGGTTGAGTCGCCGGAGATAAGCCAGGGTACCGAGCTCAGACGGAATATACCCCCTCAGATTTCTCCCTACGATGGAAATCCCATCGACGCGTGGATCGCTGAACCCCGAGACATTCGTGCAGGAAATGCCGGTCCAACGGCACGGCGTGGTGTCGTTCTCGTTCCAGTCGGAGAAAGCTTCATAGCCGCCCGACGGCTGATCCACGGCAGATTTAAGAGAGAGCAACGACAAGCCATCCGGGGAGAGACAGAGAGAGAGCTTTATCAAAACTCCGAAATGAAGAACGGCAAAGAAGAAAGGAAGACTGTTCCTGCCATTCATTATGACGGGAACTGGGAACTCCAGAAATGGTTTGGGTAAGAATCCAGCTGACAATTGGCTGGGAATGAGATGAGGAAGAAGACGGGATGGTATTCGTGGGGATTGGTTGAGTTGGTGCAGTATTTATGAGAAAGAGGACTATGGAAAGGGACGAGCTTTTTCACTGCTGCGAAGGAAAAGAGGGGGGAAGTAGAAGAGAAGCAATTGAAGTGGATATATTTATTAAACACAGTGTCAGTCTGTTTGTTCGGTCGTGTTATTGTCTTATTAAGTTATGATGGTGATGGAATGTCTCCAGCAAGCGTCTCTTCCGCTCGCGCTTACTTTGGATGTTCTTGGCTGGCAACTTCAACAACAGCGAGAGTCCAATCTGCAGTCTTTTCTACAACCCTTTATAAATGGAAACAACATAAAATATTTTACATATTAATTTAGCAGCTGCAATGACAACGTAGAATGGACGTTTAAACTACTCTGGATGCTTTTTTTTTACAGTAGATAATATATATATAATTATTTAAAAATATAACATATTCATAAATAATAATCGTAATATTATATATAATCTGTAAGTTTTATATATTTTATTTAATTTTTATTTAAAATCATTCCATCTGTATATATGTTCGAAACTCTTTGTTTCATTATTACCAGTCTTTATGTTTCACTTATTCAACGAGGACATGAAATGCAGTGGCCTATTTGAGAGATCCCTTTCACGCAACCAACACCACTTTCTGGAGGTCGAACTACACGACAATATTTTAGACACACATTTTTAAAATTATTGTTATTATGTTTTTTTTTTTTTTTTTCGGTGGATTCTTTTGATTGGCTCCTTATATATGTTTCAGGGAAGGTGGTGTTCTTTTCTAAATTCTGCAATATTGTGGTTTTTTTATTTATTTTAATAAAAAGAATAAAGAATGGAAGCTAATTTTTCAACTGTTGAGACTGTTGAGTGGTATCATGGCTGATGATTGATTATAATATCAATCATTAAAATGTGCTTAGAAGCTAACAAATCTGACAAAGGGGGAGGATAGAGCTTGTCCTTTACCACCTTATAATTATGCTGTCTGTCAGTAGTGAATGTTTTGGAATTCACTTATCCTTTTCTATTTGTGGGAGAAAAATAGCTTGTGAACGTCCATGAGTTCTTAATGGCTTCATTTTCGCTTCGTAAAAAGTAAAAGAAGGGATGTCTCTCACTCATGATAACGTACCACATCATTCACACACATTTCTTTATTACATTACAGCTGGAAGGGGATTTTTTTCCCCTTCACAAATCCACTGCATCTTAGCCCTATACCCGACTCCAGGGTATAATTTTACCTATGAAGAAAACTGCCTATATGGAAAAGCAAACAGATGACTGGTAGGACAGACAGACCTGACATATCTTGGTCACACTTTGATCATGGAGACTTGAATAGAGTAAAGCGAGGAAAGGCGGAAAACCCTTGATCTTCTGACATGGGAGTATCTACAGACCATTAAAGATAAAGCTGAATAGGGAATCATGCTACATAAATGACACCACTATCCGAGCTACACACCACATTAATGATGTTGTCACAGAATCACACCGTATTAAAGGACTTTGACAGAAAGAACAATATGAAAGATACGAACTCCACAGGAGCATACATGATCTGATCCCTAAACTCTCTTACTTATTTACAAACTTCCCTAGACTCCTGATATAAATAGCTTCCACAGGGGTAAACACGATCTAATCCCAGACTCCCTGTACAAATAGAAATTCTCAAGTACGAGTAACGCTCTTTAATCCCTAAACTCTTTTACTTATTTATAAATTTTTAAGAGAATTTACTGACTTTGGAATTGAAAATTCTCCGACCCCAAGGCCATCCTCTCCCAATTACCTTCTTCTCTATTTTCGTAGGCTCAAATTCTGAAGACTTGAGTTACTCGAACTTGACCCAAAGGCATACGAAACACGACATTAACAACAACTATATTGTTTTCTTTTACTATATAATAAAGGCTTTCATTATACATAGATAATATAAAATGTAAGCTCATAAAAATGACTTTAGTTTGATGTGACACATTGGCTTGTAAACTTACTTATTGTAAAATAGATTTAATGTATTACATAAAGTTATATCAGTTTGTAGATTTACTTTCATAACATCTCTTTATCTCGCGTGAATTCCTTCATATATTAATTATTTAAACAAAATAAATAACATAAGTTAGTAGATTAAAAATGAAAAAATAAAAGAGGGAACTCATTTATTTTATTTATATTTTGTGACTATTTGGCTAGTTATATAGCCCACTAGTAAACAATATTTTATTTTTTTTGAACTACATTGCACGTAGAGTAAGAACAAAAGTGGTCTCAATTAGATATGGTCAAGGTTCCATGTAGAACAAAACCGGTTTGAACTTGATGTGATTTTGTTTTATGGTTGATTCAAAATC
>QEOT01008419.1:152907-169940 GCA_003123785.1 Pterocarya stenoptera | reverse complement strand
AGGCTCTAGGCTACAACAGTCAGTGGATCAATCTTATCAAAGAATGTACAATGACGACATCCTTTTCAGTTCTTATAAATGGTTCTTCAAGAGGTTTCTTCAAAATAGAGAGAGGTCTCAGGCAGGGTAATCCCATCTCACATTTCCTATTTATATTATGCACGGAGGTTCTATCAAAATTAATCTCCAAATCGGAGGTCATCGGCAACATTGAAGGTATTAAACTAAGTAGAAATTGCCCGCCAATCTCTCATATATTTTTTCCAGACGATCTCATCATATTTGGGAAAACTAAAGAAAGTGCAGCAAGGTCCATAATTGTGAATTTGAAAAAATATCAGGCATGGTCAGGCCAAAGAGTTAATAATGCAAAATCATCAATCTTCATCACAGGCAATACAAACCAAGCAATAAAAAGAGCCATCCTTGGAAAGTTGGAGTACAAAGAAACTACATCCAGAATGAAATATTTGGGAATCCAAACCTCTTTTGGAAGATCCTAGAAAGAAAGCTATGGTGAGCTGCTGGAAAAGATTAATCATAAGCTAGAAGGATGGAAATCAAAACTCTTATCACAGGCAGGTAGAATGATGCTAATCCATACAGTGGCAAGCACTATCCCCACATACCAAATGTTCACACATCTTTTACCAAAATCAGTGTGTAAGTTGATGAACACTAGCATTAAAAACTTCTGTTGGGGAACAAAAAATGATCAAAAGCATAAGCTCTATCTGAAATCTTGGAAGTCGATTTGCCAAACAAAAAAAAAAGAGGTTTGGGATTGAGGCTAATGGAAAACATGAATGCTGCTTTACTAGACAAGACGGGATGGGAGATGAGTCAGCCACGTACAAATATGCGGCACAAGCTTCTATCAAAAAAATATCTGGTAACAAACACTTTTCTGGCATGTGACTTCAAAAGCCACGAATTCATTTTTCTAGAAAAATATACTGCAAACACGAAAAATGTTAGAACAAGGTATGTGTTATTAGATTTTTAATGAAACATCAGTGAAAGCCTAGTTTGATCCATGGATACCCTCCTTTGAAAGCTTCAAACCAAAACCACTTAGCCATATCACAGATTTATCCCCGTTCCTTAAAGTTTCAGATTTTATCAACCAAACTACGCACTCTTGGAATCTGCAAAAATACTCACTCTTTTCCAACATGAAAGCATTAGAGAGATTCGGAAAATACCATTGTCTCGTTCAAGCTTCAAAGAAGATTGTAGTATATGGATCAAAAATCAAAATGGGAAGTTCATTGTTAAAACAACCTACCACTTGGTAGCAAAAATCAGCTTTAGTCTCAAAGTAAGCTTCCCTGACATTGCAATAGAGAAGATTTGGAAACTTAAGATTCATGATCGCCATAAACTCATTCTATGGAACATTCTCTGGGATATAATTCTCACTAAAGGAAGACTAAAGAGTTTCATACCATCTATGCTTTCCTTTAGTTTCCCTTTATGTAATGAGCAAGAAACACTACTTCATCTCTTTCTTGAATGCCCTGTTTCAAGATTTTTGTGGAGCCAAAGCAAGTGGCCATTAAATCTCTCTTCCTTGACAATTGTGACAATACAAGATTAGATATCTATAATTTTTAACCCAAAGCTGAAATTGGGATTAAGCTCTCAAGAAGTGCATCCTTTTCAACTATTTGCAGTTTTGATATTGGACTTTACATGGAGATTGAGAAATGATATAGTTCATGATCAAATAGTTTTATCCCTATGGAAAGCAACAAAACAACTGGGTTTCTCTTATCAATAATATCTAAAGGCTTGGGAAATGAAACAGATAGAAAAGTAAACACTACTATGGCAAAATCCTTACCCCAACAATGTAAGTATTTCTTTTGATGCAGCAGTCAGGACATTGTCCTCTTTGGCCTCTGCAGTAAGTCGTGATTCAGAAGGAAATGGGAAATTGGCACAACAATCCCAGTAGTAGCAGAAGCGCTTGCGGCTAGACTTGTTGTCAATATGGCAAAACACTTATATTTTCCAAATGTCACAATTGAGGGAGACTCTCTTCTTGTAATCTCAGCTATTCAAGGATCATCTCCAGTATGGCAAGTTTCTCTCATCATTGAAGACATAGCTCTTGCAATGGCTTCTCATAAAGGATGGTGTTTTAAAAAACTAGATCGATCTTAAAATCGATTTGCGCATTCTGTGGTCCAGTGGGTTGCAACCAATGTAGTGATTGGTCGCATACCCGTAGCTATCTTACCTTCTAGTATTGTCTTTATTGATAGTGGAAAAGACCTTCCCAATAAAAGTATTGTAATTTAGACTTCTTATTTATAAATATGCAAGCTTGATTATAAATTTTTTTTTAAAAAAAATAAGAAAATAAGATAAAGAAGAAGAAGAAAAAGACAGCTTTGTAAGATTAAACTTCATTTTTTTAGAAATTAACATTATTGTATAGATTTGTAGAAAAAAAAACTATAATAGATAAGAAGATTGAGAAGAGATGAGGGAAAGAGAATTTAAGGGCTAGTTTATATGAGACTGATGATGAAAAGGAGCCCAATGATCCGTTAAGTGCATAAGAAGTCTCTAAAAGACGTGTGATGAACAGACAAAAATACCAAATAACACATTGAATATGAGACTTATTATAAACGGTGATCCATTAAGTGCATAGGAAGCTTTTAGAGAACTTGTGATGAATGAAAAGAATACAAAATAACACGTTGAATATGAGACTTATCACTAATGGTGATCTGTTAAGTACGTAGGAAGTCTCTGAAGGACTTGTGGTGAACGGAAAAGAATACCAAATAACACGTTGAATATGAGACTTATCACGGAAAAAAAAAAAGGCTATGAGAAACACTAGAAAATCGATGGCTCTTATGCCAAAATGTCAACAATAACTTGTATAGGCGATTGGTGGTTTGATATGAGAAAAATCATATTGAAAAATGGACGCAACTGGCATGTAAAGAACCATACCGGGATTGGACGAGTATATCTCAATTTATTGAAAGCACATTGATACCATGATAGAAAATATAAAGCATAATAGAAAATGAGATGAAGAATAAAATTTTGTGAGAGGTAAAACAAAATGAAGAACTTTAAAAGAAATAGTTTACAGAATTGATGCCAACGTTAGTCAATGGCTCTGATATCATCTAGAAAATAAAATAAAATAGAAAAGGAAATTGAGAAGATAGAATGAGGGTTACATCTTTATTATTCTCAATTGTTCTTGAATGAAGTTAGATAAAAAATGAAATATAATAAATCAATGATATTGATAAATTAAATACATTTGAGAATGTCATATTACCATATATATTATAATATTATGGGTATTTAATAAATATGTAATATTTTGACAAGATGGAATGTTAAATGAGTTGTAAAAGAACTTTAAATAGGACGGTGCTAGACAAAGTGGACCGACACTTTATACACAATGTTAAATAATTTTTTAAAGCATTTTTTGTGTTTTTTTTTTAAATACCAAAAAAAACAAACAAACAAACAAATAAACAAACACAATACGAAAAAATAAACAAACATGAATACTTAAAAAAACCGATCGGCATAGATGATAGGTACATTTTGTCGGTGTTTATGTCATTTTCCTTTTAAATATATTTTTATCCTAAATAAAGTGGCTAGTTTGTATTGCTATTTAATTTCTTCATCTTTTCGTCTTTAATAGTTTTCAGTAACTATTTTAAGTATATGTTTGGTAATATAATTGTTTATTTTAAATATTCTCAGTTATTTTAAATATTTCTTTCTCAAATATCACTCAAATATAAAATATTTTCAATTTCAAAATTTTTAATTTTTCCACCTAATCATTACTGAATTATTATAATTTTTCAAACTCACTAACAAAACACAAAAATTATACTATTTTTTAAAATTTTAAGATAAAAATAATGTTAAAAAATAATATTTAAACAATGTTTTAATATTTTTATTCAATTTTTTCTTTTTTATCTTTCAAAACTTAATAATTTATCTTAACTCAAAATATATCATTGGGCAGACATAATCAAATACGATAAGTACATATCCAAACTCTTTAAGAGGAATCAATCAATGCTTTTGCAATTTTTCTTGGTACGTTGAAAACTTGAACTACTGCGTTAATTTGGTACGATCGTCATGTCTTCATAACTTTTATTTTCTATATTTTGAGAGGATTCTATTTTTTGGTATAGGAACTATATACATTGTAAGAAAGGGGTACCCATAGTAGGCACCCCTTCACCTTTTCTTAGAGGTCATGAAGCGGTTCTTAAATCACTTTATAAGACTTGATGGCTGGCCATTAAGGGTCAGTTAGGGGTTACGTTTAGAATGGCTATTTACATAATGCCTCCCCTTCTTTGGATTAGACACTTTGATAAACAAGTTCTTTCTTTCAAATGGTTAATTCTAGTTACAGCATCTAGGTTGTGGAACGTGTGAGGGTTGCTCTAGTATTACCATATAGCACACTCCACTATTGATGTGAAGATCGTGGACAAATAACGATGCTGGAGAATTAGTGGTACAACCTAGATCCGAGATATTTTCGACGAGGTAATATCGCTTCTGCTGTACATTCTGATATAATATTTCTAACATTGGTATTAGAGTAAAAATTGGTTGTTCCCAATTTGTGTTTGATGTGCATGTTATAATTTCATTCACTAAATTTTTTGTGCTCGATGAGAAAATTTTTATTTTCTCTCAGTAACCACCATTCCACCGTGAAAGGTGGTTCATGCAATGTTTGTCGCTTGATAGATGCTGATCATTGTTAATGCAACCAAAGAATCGTTGAGGTTGTGGCCATATGTAACAACCACGATTTTTTTTTTTAAGTTAAAGATTTTAAATTATTTTATTTTTATGTTTATATTATTAGTACTATTGTTATTATTAATTTTAATTCTTAATTATTTACAACCTTCATATTTTCAACCGGTTTCCGTTTCAAATATTCCTCAACGATCTCTTCATTTCCAAACGTTACAATGTAAGCATTAATTCAATTTATATTCCATAATCTTCGTAATTTTAGCAGTGCAGCAAATATCCTATCTACTTTATTCTCTTATTCTGTTCTTTTGCATCAAGTAAAATCTCCATTGATCTCATCCATAGTGCTACTGAGAAAAAAAAAAGAAGAATAAGAAAGAAAATATTTTGTTCATGCTCAACGTTTTTTTTTTCCCTCTGGTGGTAAGCCTCACTAGTTTGCTCTTTTATCTCCCTTTCTTCCGTTTGTTTTCATCAGTCTAACAAACAAGTATTTTGCTCACCTTAGTTTTTGCTCCATCGTGCCTTTGGAAGAGGTAGTTCTCTGTCCAGCCGTGTTTATCGTTTGCCTTCTTCTCTCGCAAAGTCGTTTCGTACACAGTGAGTTTTCAAGCTTTTCCTCGTCTCGGTTTCTTTGAGAATAAAATTCTGTTTCTGAAGCTATAAGTGCAAAACTCTATTCTTATGACTAAGTTCATGCATATTAGGTTTGGATGTTGAGATAAAATGAGAATTTTTTAAAATTTTGTGAATAGTATTAAGATGAAAGTTTAAAATATTATTTTTTAATATTATTATTGTTTTGAGATTTGAAAAAGTTGAATTAGAATTTGAAAAAGTTGAATTGTTTATTATATTTTATATAGAGATTTGAAAAAGATGTAATGATGAGATGAGATGAGATAGAGATGAGATTTCTTATCTTTGCTCCCAAACATAACCTTAGTGTCTTATCCTTTTCTTTCTTTCCAAAATAATCCATTCCATTCTTGCCTTTCTTTTAGACTTACGGACTTATCTCTTATAGTCAAAGTCAATCTATGTATAATTTATTCATACTTGCTTTTTCTTTTCTGTCATTAGATAAGAGTTGTACGAAAAGGTGTATATGGTAGATGGTTTTAAATTGATTTTATAAATTTGCCCTTTAAACAATACAATTTTTTTAATTAATGTTAGAGGTCTCTAGAAGCCTCATGGGTTGACCAAAACATGTTGGTTTGCAGAATTCTTTTATTTTATATTTTTTGACTTTTAAGGGCATATGACAATCGGGTTTAAATTATTCTATTTATTTGAGTTTGGGCTTTCGACTGGATTTAATTTAAACTTAAGTATTTTATTGTTAAGTTCAGTATAAGATAATAATAGGTTAAAGCTTAACAAAACATTTTAGATTGTTTAAGTTATGATTTTTCTTTATTATCTGTTTTGATAGATTTTAATATAAATTGCTATGGGTTATGATTTAAAGCAATAGATAATTATTTGAATTTAAAATAATAATAATATTTGTTTTGGACATAATAAAATAGTTATTAAAGTTGTTATTACTATAGTGTGAGTTCAATTATTAAATGGAATGTCAAAATATAACTCCTAGAATTCTTAGTGACATATAGTAACTTTTATAGGCAACGGAATACGAGGAGATTATTCGGTATTATTATTTCGAGGTAAGTAATTTAATCACAAATTAGGATTAGCATATAGTTAGACTATTACTATTAAAGCCAGTTCTTTGATAGTCGTTCTTTTTATATACCAAGCATGCTACTATCTATATAACATATCAGTCATCATAGCATATGATCATGTTAATTTTTCGCATCATGTTTAGTCATCAGCATTTTATAGTTAATTATATTAGTACTAATGTCATGCATATCACGTTGCATAAGACACGTAAGTTATTTTAATTTCAAGTGTAAGATTAGATAAAATCAGATCAGTTAATCAGATGGCCTTTCAGTTCAGTATTCAAGGTGGATGTGCAAGCCACAGACTCAAGCGTGGTCCACCGTAGTATGTCAGAATACTACTCAGCGGCTCCCCTTGCTGCAACGGGATGTGAGGCCGGTACACAACCTTGCACATAGGGTTAAGTGTGTGGGCCAATCAAATTAATCAGTTAATTTAAAAAAAGTCAAGACAGTCATACATAGCATAAGCATCAGCATCAGCATGATATGACATGAATTTTATCAGCATGATATGACATGAATTTTATTCAACATGATATAACATGAATTTTATTCAGCATGATATGACATGAATTTTGTTCAGCATGATATGACAAGAACTTTATTCAATATAAAAATTTTATTAAAGCCTTTCAATTATTATGTTTACGTTGTGGTGAGTTCTTACTGAGTCTTCAACTCATTTTAGTTTTACCTCATTTTTTACCACCAGGTGAGGAGAATGAGGACTACGAGCAGGCGGGCTAAGTTTAGAAGGAGCAGACTAATAAACTTTAGACTATATTTATGATTTCTTTTAATTAAGTTGGTTTGGAAACTTGGATATGACTATGTTTTTTTTAAAATGGTTTAGCTTAAGTTTTCTTTTGGAATGAACAATATTTTTTTTAATTTATACAAGTCTCTTACCTGGTTTTAGTTACGTATGTACGTGACATTCCTAATCCTAGAGAAGGGGATATTACACCAAATGTGCACTGGAGGGTATTGTGCACCCTGGTGCTATGAGTGCCGCAAAAGAAACTAGAGCACACCGTTTGGGTGCTACCGCACAGGTGTCATATGAAGCACCTCAGTGCTGCTACCATCACAGGTGATAGGTGCACCTATGTGTTGCATCTACAAGGCAACAGCGAGCACCTCATGAGGTGCCTAAGTGTCTTGGTGCTGCGTGCGCCTGAAGGCCATGGCTTGCACCCGAGATACTGCGGCACCAGGTGCCAATGCCTCAAACCAAGTGGAGCGGCGTGATGGTGCACTGCACACCAAGAGCAGATGCACGCTATCCACCGAAGTGCATGCTTAGGTGCAGTGCTACAAGATTGGCTGCACCATAAGAAGTCATCGCGACAAGGCTAGTCGATCTGGCTACGCAAAGCCACCCATTAGGGCTCGGTGAGTTCTGCTCCAAGCAGAGCTGCACACAAAGGAGCATGAAAACTCCAATTTGTTTTGGTGTTGTGCGGTGCTGCATGACATGTTTCTGGGCACCAGTTGGATCCTGCGCCACACAAGGCGTTGCACATAGGGCTATGCAAAATTTTGAGGATTCCGACTCCAGCCGACATTCGATCTGACTTCAACCTCCGACGGAGTCGAAAGTTTCGGAGTTCAGAGTTGGAATCGAAGTAACTCTGAATAAGGCTGTCGGAGTTGGAGTCGGAGTCAGAGCCAATTGGAGCTCCGAACTCTGACTTTTTTTTAAAATAAAACAGATAGAAAAAGACATTTTTTTTTTAAAAATGAAACGATGTCGTTCCACATCGTTTCATCGCACAGGGGGTCCAAAACGCAGGACCCCCCTTGGCTCTTGGGCCCTTCCCTTTTTCCCCTTCCTTCTTCACTTCTTCACTTCTTCTCTTCTCTGAAATACTAAACCAGTGAATCTCGCCTTCTCGTTCCCTCGCAGCCATTCGTCTTTGTGCCGCCGTAGTCTGTAGTCTCGCTGCCTCGTTTTCAAACTAGCCTCCGTAGCCAATTGATCTAGTACGTTTCCGATTTCGAGCCCTAATTGTGATTTAATAGCCTATCGAATTTGGATTTAGGCCTAGTTGGTGCTAAATAGTAAATTCAAATCTATGTTTGGCATATGATAGATAGTAGATAGGCTGGCTAACGATGTGTTGCCTTCTAATTTTACATTATTATTAGAATTTTAAACTCAACGTTGTTAACTGGCAAGTTGTGATTAGCAGTTAGTGACTTAGTTATATTCATTGACTTTATAATAATAAAGCTTGAAAGTCAATAGGATGACTTTTTCCTTCTTTGGTTGAGTTAAAAGGTAAGCGTCCCAAATATTGGATGAATTATATGCGAGGGGGGGCTTGGGAATTATGTGAACAATCAATATGCCATTTGTAAAGATTTTTACAAATAATGGCTTCAGTGTTTGTAACAGTTCAGACTGTTCAATCAAAGGTAGAAATAATGGCTTCAGTGTTTCGCAGCTGCCCTTTGTTCTAATGATTAACAACAATGAAAGTTGAAATTTCGAAACATAAAGTAAAAGAAGCATGCATTGTGATTGGGTTGACAATGTTTGATAATAATTGTGAAACATAGTTGTAAGTTTATATTTAGATAGGTGTGAGTAAGATAAAAAACTTGTTTGTGAACTTGGGTTCTTGTTTGTGGTGAGAATTTAAAACAGATATGGGTGGAAGCTTGGACATAGCTGTTAGCCTCTTGGATTGTCATGGATATGGCTTACATTCATTTAAGTCTCAAAAATAAATTGTTTGTCATATATGATTAATATATGAAGCTAGCTTTATAGATCTCTTTATAGATCAAGCTAGCTTCTCATCTTACTTAATAATGAATTGAAATCCATAAAAATTTAAAATTCATAGATGAATTCTCCCAATTAAAAGCTGCTAATACCACCTCCCAAAAGTTAATTTTTCACAGTTAAAAAAAATACACATGCTAATTAGATAGATCATTTCGTGACTATTGAGAACAAGTCAAACATATATATATTTTGTGCGTCTTTCTTAATTACCAATACCTTTTGCATTTTTATGATTAGTACCAAAATACATGAAATTATATCAACATCTCGTATACTTAGAAAAACATTTTCCTTTTCCTTTTTAAAACGAAGTTGTGCTCTAGTTTCCTAATATTAAGTATTTGCATTTTAAAAGATTATTCTAGTATATATTATTCTTACTTACAGACAATAATATCAGGTAAATTTCTCAAAACTTATCTAATTTATAGCAATACTAGTGCAGATAACTCCAAGAACCCGAATGGCTAATCTTAAAATACATAAAGTAAAGCTCTATAGACTATGGGTGTTCATCCGGGCCGGGTTTTTTCCCGGCCAGGTCCGGAACCCAGGAAACCGAATTCCGGTTCCGTGTTCCGGCCCGGAACAAATTTGGGCCGGAACCCGGGTTGTAAAACCCAGGTTGACCCGGTCCGGGTTCCAGATTTACAATCCGGAACCCGGTTTTTTTTTTTTAAATAACAAGATGTTTAGTACATTCTTTTTCTCAAAAATCTAGACTAAGAAAGATGCCCTTATCATTTAGATGAAGGCTTTGTTCCAAAAAAAAAAACACAAAAAGAAAAACTTGGGCCACATTTTTGTTTTAAAAAATAGTATATAGACCACATTTTTGTTATTATTACACTTAAATAATTTTGAAAGTGTAAATAATAACATCAGTTACATCATATTTATCAAGCTTGTGAACACAAACTAAAAAAGAAAGAAAGAAAGAGAAAAAAAAAAAATCGGGTTCTGGATTGTAAACCCGGGTTCCGGATTTACAACCCGGATTCATCCGGGTTCCGGCCCGGGTTTGACCCGGGCTAACCCGGTCCGGGTTCCGGCCCGGGTTTGAAACCCGGGTTCCGGTCCGGGTGTACCCGGGTTCCCGGGTTGGAACCCGGATGAACACCCCTACTATAGACCACTTGCCATAAACTACTCCCTTGTCTTGGTGCTTTGTTTATTAAATACACGCCTGCCTTTTGTAGGATCCATTCATGCATACACAATACACAATTTATTATACACAATATATTTTTAAGGATTATCATTATTTTTACTTAAATTAATTTTTTGCTTCTAATTTATTTTTTTAGCTTCTTTGATTGTGATATGAATCCTAGGCCGAGTGGAGATGATCGTCGATAAGGAGATATGGTGGGTGCTGATGCTATAGCTCCTACATTGCCGATTGGTACTTCCACCCCTAGAGCCACATTTAGGGCAGCTACATCTGTGCGAGTAGTCGACTCCCACTCCCAGTGGATATAGAGGATGAGGATGAGGATGAGGATATGTTCAACAAATAGGAGGAGATGCCCATTGAGCATGATCAACCACCATGGTCTTATAGAAAAAGGTCGTGGATATGGGAGCATTTCACCAAGATTCATGGTGATAAAGTGAGCCCGCTGGCAAGATGCCACTACTGTGGGCAAGAATGTAAATGTCATTCGAAGAAGCAAGGCACCAGTGTGATGATAGCACATCTCCAAGGTTGCCAACTATATAAGATCGCTAAGAGAATGGCAGACACTGATCAAACCAATCTCAGTTATGAAACGACTATGGCCACTGATGGTACACGAGCAAAGAAACTGGTCCTCCCTCAATATAGTGAGAAACTGTTAAGGGACATGCTTACAGAGATGATAATTATAGATGAGATGCCCTTTACCATAGTCGACAAAAGAGGTTTTCGAGTTCCTAAACTTTGTTGAGCCACAGTTTCCCATTCCATCACAATATACGGTGATGTGAGATTGTATGAAGAGGCATGCAAAGGACAAGGCGAATATGAGGAAGATGTTTGTGACCACTGGCTAGAGAATATCATTTACGACTGACACATGGACGTCCATATGAAATGTTTGCTACATATGTATTACAACACACTACATTGACAGAGAGTGAATTTTGCATAAAAGAATTATTGGCTTCAAAGAAATTATGGATCATAAAGGTGCATCCATTGGAGCGAAGATGGATGATTATATAAAGGACTGAGAAATTCAAAAAGTGTTGTCTATTACAGTTGACAATACTAGTGCAATTGAAACAGCAATTGAGTGGTTTAAGAGAAACACGACGGTGAACGATGATGTCATTCGGGACCACAACTTTGTTCATGTTCGATGCTGTGCTCATATCATCAACTTCATAGTTATTGAGGGTTTAAAAGAGGTTGATGTTTTCATTACCCAAATCCGCAACATTGTGCGATATGTGAGGGGTTCCCCCTGAAGGCTTGCCAAGTTTAAGACAATAGCAAAAGATCTTAAAATTGGATCTTATAGTATGTTGCGCTTGGATGTTTAGACTCGATAGAACTCTACATACATGATGTTGGATGTGGCACAAAAGTATCAAAGAACGTTCGAGCGGGATGGAGGTCGAGGCTGGCAACTTGAGATATGCTTTGTTGGAGCCAGCAGGACAGGGGCTTGGTGCATCGGACACACACGATTGAACTAGTGTGAGGTACTTTGTTGAATTTTTGTAAGTTTTTTACGAGATAACGATGAGGATATCTGGATCCAAATATACGACTGCGAACTTGTACTTCAACAAGCTCTTAGAGCTTCATTTCTACTTGAAAAATAGTTGTGTTGACTCTAGGGGATTGTTATCTGCTATGGCTCGAGGATGAAGACCAAATATGATAAATATTGGGAGAATATTGAGAAGATAAATAGATTACTATTTGTGATTGTGATCCTTGACCCCCCGATATAAGTTGGCCGTTCTAGAATATTAGGAAAATTTCGTCCTCGAGGCAATGAAGGCTGCAGAGTTTATTAGAATGCTTAAAAGTGATATTGATGACCTATATAGTCACTACAACAATAGTTTTTAACCATCATCTGCAGCTGGTAGCTCTTCACATTCGAGACCAAGTGCATCAACAGTTTCCTTAGATAATACTGACTCAAAAGGAGTTGGGATTACACACCATTAATTTATGTAGGAGTATCATCAACTCATTGTAACGAGGAATATTATGCAGTGTACAACTGAAGTTGAATGATATTTTATGGAAGCTGTCGAGGCACCTAGTGATGTATTCCAGTTATTAACTTGGTGGAAGGTTAATTTCACCAAGTATCCGGTCCTTTCCCTTTTAGTCCGAGATGTGCTAGCCATTCCTATCACTACGGTTGCCTCAAAGTCCGTGTTTAGCACTGGAGGTCGTGTGTTCGATGCTTATCGAAGTTCATTATCACGGTCAACCGTGGAGGCTCTCGTTTGCACACAGAATTGGATCAATGAAACGCCCATTGGATTAGATACCGTTGGCGTTGATGCCGAGAGCTATAGGCTTGAATCAAGTAACTTTATATGCTTTTAAATGATTAATTAATTATTTTTAATGTTTCTAACTTCTACTTCTTATGATTTTATAGACCTAATTGTGAATCCTAGCATAATTTTCAATGACTGACAGTCGGTGATGGACACCCCTTGAGATTTGGGATGGAGTTGAGAGATTATGGACTATGGAGAACCCCATTTATTGGTATACATCAAATTCTACTTTTACTGCTAGCAATTTTTTATTATCAATTTTTTTTTTCATTTATTAATTGCTACTTTTTATCTTCATTTCAGGCATGACCAATGGACAATTGAGTCTATGTTAACTCTGCATTTTATGTTTAATATTTATGTAGTTATCTTTAAAAGCTAAGTCAATGTTGTTATAATGGGATAGTAATCTGTATGTATGAGACTGTAATCTGTATGGGACTGTAATTTGTATGGGACCTTAATGTGTTGGATTTAAAGTGTTTTTCAAGATTTACAAATAGTCGGAGCTCTTAGTACCGATCGAAGTTCGGAGCTCCGACCTTCGATCAAAGTCGGACGTCGGAAACGCCTACTCCAACTCCGTTGGAGTCATAGCTCAGCCCTAGTTGCGTGGACCAGCTGGGTCGTCTCCCTAGTGCTACTTGTGGCAGCTAAAGACAGCATGCTGCCCAGTGGAGCTATGCAGAAGTAGCACTTCAGGAACACTGCCATGGATCAGTGCCTCTTCCAGGAGCTTCAAAGTCACCATTAATGGGCGCACACTGCGGTTGGCGGCAGTTACAATTTTTTTTTCTTCCGTTACGTTACTTTGTAACCGTTGGGGAGGAGGAAGAAGAATAGTTGTTTCGTGACTGTCTAAGAATTTTTTTTTTTCCTTTGGGTGATATATACGGATCGTGGCTGGGCGCCTAGGAGGGCAGCTGCGGTTACATGCAATAAAATTATTTTTTTCTTCCGTGCATAAAGGTCGGTGGCGATGACTCTTCTTAAATTTATTATTTTTGTTTGGATGAAAAGTAACCGTAGGTTACAAATGAGGAAGAAGATGAATAGTTTTCTTTGTTTGGTGAGATGGACAGGCTTAAAGCTTGGCTTAAAATCATATTTTTAAGCTTGGGCCGAGAACAATTTTTTTTATAAAGATGAACTTGAGCCAATTTGTTTTATATTCATTTTTTTTCCTTAGACTGGCCTATATCAATTTTTTGTTATAAAGAAAAAAAACCTTTATGCGAACTGATCGGTGGGCCTAGCAGACAAAGGCCTGCTTTACATTTGGGCACCCAAGAGGTTGGGGCCACTATCTGTAGCAAGCCCAGTAGCGCTAAAGGAAGTTCAAATTTTTTTTTTAGTGTTGGACGGTATTTTGAACCCAATACCTCACACACAAGGGTAATAAGCTTAACCATTGGGCTAGAGTTTATTATTAGTATTTTTTTTTTTTATTTAGTAATTCAGCATGTAATTGTGGCATATAAATTTATTTTTTGGAAATATTTTTGTATATAGTTATTGAATATATGCATGCCATGAGATTATGGGATAAATCTTGTCACATTTGTTAGGCTTTTAATTTTTATAGTATAAATTGCCTACGTTATTATTATTTGTGAATAATAATTGTTTGAATGAAATGTAATGTGATGAATTTTTGTATATGTATTATGTTTACATGTCAAACTATGAGCTTATTTTATCACTTATATTGTTAGACTATTTTTAAGAATTGTCTTCGATTTTTTAGAATGTGATAAACTAGAGGATTAAGTAGCCCGAGTTGATTAGTCCATGCTTCTGATTGGCTCAAATCAATTTTTTCGATCTACGAGGAAATTATTTTTTGCATTTAACTGACTCGAAAGATTACTTATCCTAGTGGGAGTATGGTTGAGATTGACTTGGAATTAATCTCCTATACGATATAAATTTGTACGAAAATTAAGTTAGAAATTAATAATTCGGCATTGAGGTGCAAAGATGATTATGAAGCTTAGCAATTTTTTGATCTTACGACATGTATTAATTATTTTTGTTCTGACTTAGATTAACACGGCAAATTTCTTATGTGTGTGCAATTAGATGTGCATAGATTAGTGACTTTGAGATAACCAAGAATAAAGCCTAGAGATTATGTATGCGACTTAGTTGTCACATTAATCTCCTCCATGAGCAAGTAGTTGGAAACGAATAAATATTATTATTAGATAATCTTAGACCATTATTATTGTGAAACCTCTGAAAGGTCTAGAATAAAATTGAAAGTGCGCGTAGGACGTATGCACTACAATTTTTTTATAGAAGTTGATAAGATCAATTGTTAGATAGCTAAACCATTATTTTGCCTTTGAATCTTGTGGGTAATAACAGAAGTTGCATGTTATTTTCTGCAACGCAAAGATTAATTGCTCCTATATTTGAGGTTGAGCATTATAATCTTGAAGCAATTTAGATTAACTCACAGATAAGCACATATCCTCTCTATTTGCTAGTATGTTGACAAGTAAAGATATTAAAATTTGAGTGTGCAAGAGTGTTGATGACATTCTTGATTGGCACATTCAATTTTTAAAGGTTTTATCATTGCACTTTTATATAGTATTAATGCTGGTAATCTTACTCAAGTCTTATTCCTCTCTAGCAAATAGGTTCTTACAGATATATAAACTTTGCAGCAACCATTGAGAGTAATACCAAGCACCTTGGAGGTTTGCATGGTAGCTGTGGCAAAAAGTCTAAATAATTAGGTACGACTTATTTAAGCCTAACCTAAAAATTTTGCTTGTGAGTGCACTGATGCAAGATATGTTTTATGCTAAGATAATTTCTCGCAAAGTTTTTTCATTTTCTCTCCTATAGTGGATTGGAAAATATGAAAAATATTGAATATGCAAGAAATAAGGATATATCGCTCACATAATGTATTTGTTGCACAAAACGATGTTTTTATTAGCGCTTTTTAATGCGATATTAATGTAATCTATACCTAATTTGATTTAAGACTCATTGAAAATAGTAGTGTTAGTGAGGATTTCTAGAGTTTTTGAAATTGGATGGTCATTATTTGACTCAATGATATTATTTCTTGAGTGGAGAGATGATATGCTAAAATGTGCTATGGAGGCATTGGATGATGGATGTGAAACTTGAGAAATTGAAATTTTTCTCGCTAATGAGATCCCTTTCCTTTATTTAGAAGAGTCAAAGAGAAAAGACAATATGAATATTTTCTATGTGAAAGTTTCTATACATGCACACTAAGGACATGAGAGAATAAAAATATTGTTTCATTATATAAATACGATTCCAAATTTTTTTTAGGAAAATATATTTTTTAGTTAAAATATTTTCAAAATCGCAATCGTATAAGTTATATGATGAGAACAATTATCTCGCAGTTTATTGACTTGTTAAGAATTATGTTATAAATGAATTATGGTGCAAAACAATTGTTACATCACACTTGGGTTGATGTAATATGGGGTTGTGACCTTAATTATGATTTGTCGTCCTTAAAACGAGTTCATTTGCTTTTGAGAAAGGCTAAGTGACTATTTTTTGCAAACGTGAATCCTATTAAAAATCTAGAGGATTTAAGTTTGATCATTTTTTGGATAAGTTAAGAAAATTACTCGTATTTTCAGCGAGGGTGGGGAATTGTGAATTTTTGTAAACATTTATTTTTTGAGAAAAACGTTTTCATCACGTTTCATTCCACATTACCTTAACCTTAATATTTTCAAATTTTCCTTTTAAAAAATCGTAAAAAATAGTAAAAATAATTCAACAACTAGTGTGAGTATACATTTGAGTGATGATGTACCATTAGTGATAATGACTCTAAAAAGTTATAGAATATAAGGATCCCCATAAATAGCGTGGTAGCTTTATATCAGTATTCTCTCGTTGTTTAGAGACTAGAAGAGAATATTTGTAATATAGCTCCGCTAAATGTATTGAATTCACATAGTAAGAACAACAACATAGAAATATAAGATTCACTTCACTTATATGATCCAACTTAGAATTGTTGATCTGTTTGATAAAGAAAAGTGAAGTTGATAGAGGTATAGATCCATCTCGTGGCACTAATTGAGTTGCCTTTAGATAACCATTGATCGAATATTTATTGAAATTTTTTTGAAAGAATTAAATAGTTGATTCTCATAGGAGAATTAGATGGTTAGTTTTTGTGATGTTTAGGCATGAAGTACTTTGAGCGC